>PVIH01009320.1:0-83343 GCA_004025045.1 Sigmodon hispidus | reverse complement strand
TCACGCCCACCTGGCCGGCCTTGACCTCCAGGTCGGCGGAGGGCGGCTGAATGCTCAGGTCAGGGGTCTTGAGGTCGCCCTGCACCGAGGGCAGGGACACATCAGCCTCCAGCTTGGGGGCCGCCACCTCCAGCGAGGCCTCCACGGAGGGCTTGCCAGGCGCGGACACGCCGAAGGAGGGCATCTTGAACTTGGGCATGTTGACCTTTATGTCTTGTGTTGCCTGTTCACTTTCTTTCTCAATATTTTCTTCCTTGTCCTCCACATCTGTTCTCCAACCGTGTTCTGTTTTGTTCTTTTTGTCTCTATCTATTATATATTTTTCTTCCATGTTGTGTATGTGATATTTGTGTTTTTCTTCATCCATTCTTTCATCGTCATGTATGGTTTTCCTGTCTTGTCTTCCGTCTTTCTTGCTCCTCCCTTCTTTTTTTGTAGACCATCCTATTGTTGGTACCCTGAGCTTTAGCAGGGTTGTTTTCCCATGTCCTGTGTCTGGTTCCTGTTCTCTGTCCTCTTTCTCAGTGCTCTCCTTCTGCCCTCCTTCCTCTTTATCTTGCTGTCCTGTTACTGTAGAGTGCACCATCTTACGTTGTGATGCTCTTTGGACTTCCTTCTCTTCCCTGTCCTTATCCCCTGCTCCTTTCCATATCTTCTCTGCCTGTCCCCCCTCTTTGGTGTCTTTTTTTGTTTCTTTCATTTTCTTTTTGGGATGCCCAGCACTGGCTGTTTTAACGTCAAATAGGGGATCCTTGTCCGTCGTGTCTTGCAGGGACAATCTTGCAATCCCAATTTCCAGACTCTCCACTTCCTCCCATTTGTCATCCCATTTCCCGTCTGCATCTGCTCCTGCTCTGTACTTGCTCTGTTCCTTTTCCATCTGTTGGTTCGCCAACTGCTTTTTCTTTTTTTGATGTCTGTCTGTTTTCCCTACTCTTTCTCCCTGGCTTTTTTTGTCCATGTTGGGATAACTGGACTTTGTGGGCATCTGCATAGTTAGAGCAGACACAACCCCAGGTACCTGTGTCTCATCCTCCTGTGGCTGGGTTTCTTCCAGCACTGCAGCATGATCTTGCCTCTCTTGGGGCTCTCTGCCCATTTGTTCAGGTTTATTTGGGCCCTGCCCTGAGCTCATCCCAAATCTCAGGTTCAACAACCTCTTTCTTCGTCTTCCTGACCCTGACTTCTGCTCTTGGCTCTCAGCTGTCAGCTGAGCCTCTGTGTCTGTACTTGTAGGGGACGTGTCACAAGCCTTTCTGTGTTCTGAGGCTTCTGAGGAACTGTGTGAGCGCCGGGGACCTGTTCCCCGCCTGCTCCTTAAGGCCTGAAATTTTGGCCAGGAGAGTCTTTCCCGGGGCTGCCTCTGGCGACTGTCCCTGGTCTTTGAAATAAGCCTTTCTTGATCTCCATCTGCCTCTACTGTCTTTGTAGGAGTCTCCATGTATTCATCAGCCATGTCCTTGTCCTGAAACAGGAGAAGAAGCTGTTTGGTTTGGGTACAACAGTCTGTCCTGAAGCTGCCGTTCACAGGATGGGGCACTCTAGTGCAGCTGGGGTTACCTTGGATCTCACTGGGCAGGACCTTACCTGCTTTTCCTGGCTTTTCTCATCTTTCTGAGGATGCTGAATGGCAGACTCCTCTCCCTTACTGGCAGAGAGTTTCCGTTTGATTCTGAACTGGACTTTGTATGGTTCTGAATACTGAAGAATTTTAAGAGCATCTTCATATTTCATGTGGTCAAAGAATATGGTTGCACTGAGAAGCTGATCTCCTGAAGGAAGAAGAAAACATGTTCAGTGACCCACTCCTGGCCAGAACAGAAGTGGCCTAGGGGCTGCATTGGCAAGGGGAAGGTCTCTAGCCTACACCCAGCTCCCCAACAGCACCTCAATCAACAGGCAGAAAATCAGAGCACAACACAATGCCAGCCTGGAGAGGCTGAGCAAAGCCCATGGGGCCATCTAGAGCCTTAGGTCAGGCCCACCCACTCCTCCATCTTCTTCTATTTCCCCCTCGTCCTGGTGGTGATGATGGAGTACCCAGGGATAGGACAGTTGTAGTACCTTCTCTCAGGCTGAATAGTTTTGCAGCAGAGGAGTCCTTCAGCACTTGCTTGACAAAGATCCCCTGGTTCCCTCCACCTGTGACAGTGTACCCACTGGCTCCTGACTCTGCCTCCGTTTGCAGTGTCATTTCTGTTGTGTCCTGCATAGACCAGAGTAGAAGCACACGAAGGTCATGACGAATGTTTACCTATCTCATATGAGCAGTGGGCAGTATCTCTTGAAGATGGTGATCTGTGCTGCCAGGGTAGAAGTTGGGGCACCATCCAAGTGGGCTAGGTTGGTGTGTTTGGGGTTTGGAGAGGCTCAGCTGTAGCCATCCTTAGGTGGGATCATCTCACTTGTCCCCACAGGGGATAGCCCATCTATGCAATCTTTCTAGACTTCCTCCTGCTGATTCTTCACTGCTTTGTTACAAATGTGTGAAGCACCCATCACATATAAAGTACCAGTGCTGGATCCAAGGAGGGCCATAGACACTGGGGAAGCCTGAAATCTACCTGATACTGTGAATGATAGCCACCTTCTGTGTCCATCAAACTGAAGCTATTCAGGAAAGCTCAGAGGCAAGGTGTCCCTTGATGGATATCCACTGAACCCCTCCCATCTCCCTTAGCCAAGGCCCTTCTTCACCACAACCCAGGTACCATTTTCCATAATGTTGTCCACTGTACACTGAGGCATAGCTGCACATACCAGTCAGGGATCAGACTCTTTCCATTAGAGGGTAGACACCAGCCTCTGCATCTGCCCTTCCCAGACCTGAGGCACAGGGGCACTATCCCCAGGGTCTGTGACTGCCCTTCCCTCCATCTCCTGAGGCCGAAGTCATTGAGGAAAGCTATCCCCTGACTCCTTAATGCTTTGGCTCCTACCTCTGGATGACTCATGCTGGAGAAGGCTGTGGATTCCCCTGAATCCCTTTTCCACCAGGATCTCCGTCTGCCAGAGGAGCTGCGCCTGCCCTGGTTGTTTTCCTGCAGTGAAGGAGTTGGAAGTTACAACTTACTCTGTTGAGGAGACAGGACTGCCTGAGAGGCTCCGGACAGGAGAGCAGGGATGCAGGAGTATGGGAACCCTGGGAGTGGACAGGGAGCTGAGTACCAAGAACTCATTGGAAAAGGCAACTCTCAGCATCCAGTTTCCTCGATGAGGAACAGGCATGCCCCACCCCAGCAGATGGAGGTTCTTTAGAATGGGGAAGACATTCAAAGTGTCAAATGAGTCCTTAGCACACACAAACAGGCCTCCTCTCACAAGGAAGTCCACAGTCTCCTCTGCAAGATGGTGTGAGTGTGCACGTATGTGCATGTGTCATGAAGGAGTATGCCCCAGACGCATCCCACACATGGGTTCTCAGAGTTACACACACACACACACACACACACACACACACACACACACACACACACACGAGCTATGAGAATCTGCACCTCCACAGTAGCTCAGCCAGCTAAAGGGAGGGTCCATGGAGGAGAGGGCCCACCGCAGGAAGGGCGTGTGGGTTGCACAGACACTAGAGATCGGGGATAGTGATGGGCCGGAGACTCCCTTATGCCTGTAGCAGGCTTACCTGGGCTCCAAAGCCAGCACTTTCAGCTGTGTATTCATAAACAGGTGAGGAGCCCTGCGGTCTTGGCCGAATGATCTCACCCACAGGCCCTTCAGTTACCTGGCAGAAGAGAATAAAGTTACCTCCAATCACCAGCTCTCCAGCCTGGGGGAAGATGGGGTGGGGCTGAAGAGGAGGGCTTCCTCTTGGGGTGACACTCACAGAGAAGTCTTCTTCAGTCTCAGCACCTGGCTCCTGCTGCTGCAGCTGCCGAGCAGACACTGCAGAGAGAAGAGCTGTTAGTGGAAGTGAGGGTGGTAAGCTGTAAGGTGAATACAGAAACGGGCTATGCAAGGTGAACGTGGGCTGGAGGGGAGACCCAGAGAGCCCAGGTGGGAGAGGTGCGAGCAACCACAGGAAAGCACGAGGTGGGGATTTGGGGGCTCAGACGTGATACAGATGTGCACATTTAATCTATGAAAGAAACACAAATAATAACTACCCTGAGTCCGAAGTCTTAACACCCAAAATTGATGCAATATGCTCTGCTCAATGTCCAGCGTCTATCCAAAAATCACAAGCAGTAAAAGGAGACAAGAAGGTGGAAGTCCACTCTGCAGAGCGAGGCAAGTGATGGAAGGCTTCTCCAAAAGTCCACATCTGTGCACTTAGCACAGACTCCAACTAACTGCTAGCAGACTGTTTAAAACACTAAAGAAAACCATGCGTGGGGTTAAAGACCAAAGGTAGGCGCTCATAAACAAAGAGAGTTATGAGGTCTAGAGGTGTCGTTAAGTTGGTAGACTACTTGCCTAGTATGCACAAAGCCCTGTTTCAATTTCCAGGACTGCAAACCCCGGCATAGGATGTACACCTGCAGCCTGGCACTTGGAAGGCAAACGCAAGAGGATTGCAAGTTCACGGTTATGTTTTCAGGCCAACCTGGGAAACATGTTACCAGGTATCACATAAAAATTTTCAAAGCCAGGGCTGGAGAGATGGCTCAGCGGTTAAGAGCACCATCTGCTCTTCCAGAGGACCCGGGTTCAATTCCCAGCACCCACATGGCAGCTAACAACTGTCTGTAGTTCCAGTTCCAGGCAAACACCAAGGCAAATAAATAAATAAATAAATAAATAAATAAAAGTGTTTTAAAAAAATTTTCAAAGCCAAAATTGTGGAAATTCTGGCCTGGAGCATGTACTAGAGACATGAGGGGTCTGAAGGGAGACTTCAAACTGGATTTCAGAAATGGTCTGAAGAACACAACAGGAAAAGCTGAAGAAGGATGAGCAGAGCCTCTGCAATCTGCATTAAAAAAGAGAAAAACTCACTGAAGTCACTGAAGAGGCAATGGAAGAAAACAGTTGGCAGGTCCAAGAGGCTCAACAAATCCCGAGCAAGAGAAACAGAAATCTTCATGTAACAAACCATGGTCAAATGCTTGAGACAAAGTGGCCCAGCACAGAGAAAAGCACAGAAACACCACTGACAACCGCTTATCAGAAATATGGAATAAAACCCAGACAGATGGCTCATCAGGTAAAGGGGTTGAGGAACCAAACCCCAGGACCCATGTGATGAATAGAGAGAACTGACATCCACATGGCATGGGCACCTGTGCGCGCGCGCACACACACACACACACACACACACACACACACATGCCATGCACAGTCGGGGAAACACAATCTCAGAATCTCAGAGGTAGATGCAGGCTGATCTCTGTGTGTTCAAGGGCAGCCTGGTCTACATAGTGAGTTCTGAGCTACCCAGCCCTACATTCTGAGACCCTGCCTTAAAAATAGCAGAATTCGGGCTGGAGAGATGGCTCAGCCATTAAAGGCTAGGCTCACAACCAAAAAATAGCAGAATTCAAGGGCTTTAGACTGGAGTTCTATGTGAGGGGGGAAGTTTTGTTTGTTTCTTCTGTGTTCCAATAAAACTTTATTGACAGAGGCAGGCAGTGGACGAGAAGAGGCCACTCCTTGTCTTTCTGTGTTCTGACTCATAAACACTACACCTGGCACAAAGAAAGTACCTTGACTTATATCATTTAAAATTTTTGTAGGGTGCTGGGTGTGGTGGCACACACCTTTAATCCAGCACTTAGGAGGCAGAAGCAGGTGAATTCTGTGTGTTCCAGGACAGCCAGGGCTACATGGTGAAGCCCTGTGTCGAAATAAAACAAACAAAAAAATAAAATAAAAATTAAGAAAAAAAAGTTTTGTAGGGCAGAGATGAGCACAGGTGCCTCTGGGACAGCAGAGCATGCTGGCGTCATGGTAACATGCTAGCGACAGGCTGTGAAGCTCCAGGGCCAGCATGTAGACAGCCATGGCCTTGGTCAATATCAGCAGACCATTTTCCACACTGACTGTCCCAGTTCACCTCATGCCTGGCATGGGACAGGAATTCCAGCTGCCTGGAACTTCCTTTCCTTCCTCACAGCCAGGCCCAGCCAACTATCCTGCCTGAAAGCTAGACAAGTTAGATGAACCTACATCTTCTTGTGTCTCTAGCTGGGCTGGAATGGGCTTCCCAGAATGAAAGACTCCCTCATAGCCAGACATTGATCTACCTTGAGAAACTGTATTCCAAATCCATTTCAGAAGAATGGTGGGGATGTCAAAAGCCTATGAGAAAAGGTGTTGACAGCTGGGACATGGAAAGCAAGAGCCCTGGTCCCGCTGGCTGGGGCTCAGACCCCTTCTCAGACCTAGCAAGCTTCAGGATAGCCCATCCCACCCACACAGCGCCCCTCTTCCTTGACAGGATCGAGAGCAATGGCCCTGGGAAGAGGCATGACCTCTGCCAGGAGCCTGCTCTCCGGGGGTTGGCAAGATCCCCTGCCCACAAACTACTGGCCGCAGGATGGAGGGAGGCTGCCCACCTCTACCAGCTACGGGGATGAGGGAAGCCTCAGAGCAGAGTCTCATCCACCTAGAACATGACTCCCAAAAGAGGAACGAGGATGCACCCCAAGCTTCTGCCCACATTAGCCTCTCAAAGTCAGCTCTGTAAGCAGCTCAGCCTTAAACAATAAATAATGACACAGGTTGTTGACAGTCACCAAAGCACTGTTTTAGAAAAGAGAAAAATGGGGCACACCTGAGCCAAGCCTAGCAGGTCTGGCCACTGTCACCCGATAGTCCCCCTAATTCCTTGTGCCCCCCCACACCCACCACAATCCCTTCACAGAGTTCCAAACACTGCTGCTAACATCCCACTCCTACAGGCACAAACCTGTACTCAGGAAGGAACTACAGGACCCTGGGGAAGCCATGTCCCCACCAGGGCATGAACAAGGACAGTCGAGGCATCAAGGGGACACACCCATGTTTGGAGAAGATTGACTATTTTAGGGTAAGGCTGAACAGATCAGCCTGGGGGAGGGGAAGGGAGGTAGGCAGGGGCTGCACAGAGGGGCATGCTGCCCCCATGATCCATGGCCATCTTCTTGTACAGGGCCATCCCAGTAGGACTATGGAGGCAGGGTGGGGCATTTGCTTAAATAAAACTCGAGTTTGCATTCAGACCTGCTTTGACTTCCAGGAGGAGCCTGGTTTGGTAGCCATGTTTGCATGTTACCAGGGCAGTGGGATTCTTAGGAAACTGACTGAGAGATACGCAACTCTCTAGTTGTCCGGGAGTTTGTGTGTGTGGATGCACCAGTGTGAGCATTCAAGGACAGTCTGACATGAAGCATTGGCAGTGAGTCCTCAGGGCAGGCTCACACTGCAGAGGTCACTGCTTTTAGATTGGGATCCTAGGGCCTTCACATGAAGCCAGGTCCACCCCACCCAGCATGTAGTCAGGCCTCGCCCCACCCTAGAACTACACAAAGCAAGTGCTAAGCTGGGCTGACTGTCATGAGACCTTCAGACCTTGTGAAGCAACACCCCAGGCGATGGCAAGCCTGCCCACTCCATCCCTCAGTGCGTCTGTAGATGAGCCTGAGGACTAGGGAACAGTGCCAGCTCTGCAGGGCTACGCCACACAGAGCCAGAGTTCTTCCCCACATGGGCCAGCTGTGCCCAGGAGGATGCTCACATTTTTCTCTCCCCAAACAAGCTCTCTGGAATCACCTTGGCTCACTGCTTCTTCCTGCGCCCAGGCCCCCTCCAATGCTGGACATTTCACAGGCTGCTCCCACACACTCCCCCAGAGGCTGTGAGGCGATCCTGTTGTCGCCACTGCATCCCAAACACTCAGAGCTTGGTATGCAATAGGCACGGAATAAATGCTAGTACAAGAAATGGCTAAGGAAAGGAAGCAAATGAGCTAGTCAAAACTCCTGGCAATGCTGACTGTGGTGCGGGTGGCCACTGATTCCAGCACTCCAGAGGCAGAGACAGGAAGACAGGAAGCCCAAGGCTAGCCAGAGCTGCACCGTAAGCCCCAAGACAGTGCAGGTTACAGAGAAAGAGCCTGCCTCAAAAACCAGAATAAATGGCCATGGGCAGGCCTGCCCAGACTGAGAAAGACATTCACTGTGGGCCATTGGAGCAATAGGTGGGCCCCGGCAGTTCCTGGAGAAACCAATACATGGGAAAGTATGCTGGTCTATCAATTTCAAAAGATTCAGAAGCCAGCAGGAATGATCTCCACACCCTCGGCCACCCGAGAATAGACAGGCCACCCTGATTCTTGGAGTGGAAGGGAGAAACTATGAACACTAGAGACAGTGTGGCCCATCATAGGCAGTCCACTATCCCAGCCCCTCCTTGGGTAGCCCCAGTAAGTGAGACAGGTCTTGTCTGAGCCACCTTCTCCAACCATCCCAGGCCTCTGTGCACCAAACCAGGACAGTGGCTACCATCTCAGGACGCCTCCCTGGGCCACAAGGCCCATCCTTGTGGTTCTGGGTCTTGCTACTAGAATAGTGTCCCTCACAACCTAGGCTGTCTCCAAGCAAAAACCACCAGTCACATCAGACACGGGCAGGGGCAGGGCTGCTGGGAGTTTTATGGCACCCCACAGCCTGGAATGCAGACCAGGAGGTACTGTTCCAGGCCATCTGGGGTCCAAACAGCTCCTTGCTAGCATTTTCCCAACCCAGCCTAGCTGGCTCTGGTGCAAGTTTGCTGGAGCCACAAAGAACTGACACCCTATCCTTCAACATGAGCAGGAAGCAGAACAGGAGAAAGGTGCCCAGCCCAGCTCTGCCCCTCCAGCCTCCCTTGCTGGCTGCCCATCCGGCCCCCTCTGACCTGCTGAGTGGAGAGAGGGGCAGGTGCTGCAGGGCTGAGCCCAGAAGGGGACGGGGTGCAGAAGGGGTGCAGCCACTTCTCCGAAGAGGACACGTTCCCAAACTTGTCTAGAAGAAATCCTGGGCTGGCTGCCTCCCACCCCTGGCTGTCCCTCCTCCCAATGTCTTCAGCCAGGCTCAGAGCCCTGCCAACCCCTCTTCCCCAACACACACACCCTACCAGAGAGAGTGGGCGGTTCCTCTCACAGGCTCAGTCTCTGGGAGCCAGGGACCCCACCCCAGCTCCCCACCCCCACCAGCCCAGGCAGCTGACCTGGAGAGGAAACGCCTGCTGTCTGACTCACAACCACTAGCCCAGCCAGTTACCAACTGTGCGAGCAGCCTCTTGTATGGATACATAGATATGAAGCAGATTCTCCCATTCCTGGGTTTTGTGCCTCAGTTTCCCTGTGGTGACTGGGGTTCAAAAAAGGGAAAGGGTCTGAATGTGAAGGTCCATACCAGCACTTGGGAGGTAGAGGTAGGCAGGTCTCTGTGAGTTTGAAATCAGCCTGGTCTACATGGTAAGTTCCAGAACAGTCAGAGCTACATAATGAGCCCTGTATAAAGAAGAAGGAGGAGGAAAAAGAGGAGGAAGAGGAGGAGGAGAGAAGAGGAAGGGGAAAGAGAAGGAGAAGGAGGAGAAGGAGGAGGAGGAGGAGGAGAAGAAGAAGAAGAAGAAGGAAAAGTCTGGAAAGGCTAGCTTGACTCCCTACACAATGCCTCTGGTGAACGGCATCTCCTGCACATGGAGACGGGGTGAAGGGAGGGGTGTTGCATGGTATAGGTGTAGCTGGACCTCAAAACTGCTGTGTGCACTCCACTTCCACCCTTATTTTTTGGAGAGTAACGGTGGCTGAGAAAGCTGCCTCCTTGGGTCTCAGATCTGCCCCCACTGCCCAGAGTCCTCTCTTCTCTCCCACACTCTCCTTCTATCACCACCCTCAGCTCCTGGTTTTCAGCCTGTGCTTGCTCTGGGTGGCCAGCAGGCCTGGGCAGGAGTCACCAGATGTATGAGCTGTAGCTCTGCTGGGATCCCAGGGCTGGCTGTGGGCACCTGAACCTAAGGACAGGCCACAGCAGGCTCCCATAGCGAAGGGGTCCAGCCTAGCGTTCCAGGATAGAAAGAATCAACATGGGCAGCCCTTCCCAACAAAACAGGCCTTAGATCAGCATGTCGGCCCAGAAATGGGAGCCTTTGGAAGCAGAGGAGTCAGGCCATCTATTAGGATACAGAATCCAAGAGCAGTCTGACCACCTCAGAGGACTCCAAGGAATGGAGAAGGCAGGGGTCGCTGGTGAGCAAATAGGAAAAGAGGCTTCTGGGAAATCCTTAGTCCTGGGAGGGGAAGGAGTGGCAGGCTCCTCTCAGCCTTGCCCTAAAAACCTAATGCAGTGTAAGGAGAAAACAGCTCTGTTTACACTGCACAGAAAGCTGCTGAGATCCAGTCCCCTCCTCCTGTTCACACCTGGGAACTCTGTTTACTGCCTGATACCAGAGCAAACTGTCAGCTCTAGGTGGGGTCAGGCCGGCTGAGTCAGCAGGGAGCTGCAAGCCAGGGCAGTGTAGCCAGTCAGTGGGAAGGAAGCTGGCAAGAAGCACATTTCCTGATGCCACCATGTATTCGATCAATCCAGCCAGCCCCTCTACCTCTGCGGCCCATTGCACCGTGCATTCTGCCTCTTGCTGCTTCTGTCCCTTACTTCGTCCACCTAGAGGGGGATCTGAGATCGCCATGGCAATCGCCTGAGTCAGAGTCCCACCTGACTGTGGCCAGAGGCATGGTCCCTGCAAAGGGACTTGGGGCTGGGTGGATAAGTCATCTTCCTGACCTGAGTGGGTCATGATCCCCAAGCACAGGCTCTACCACAAAAAAGCACAGCCATCACCTCCACCTCGCCATGTTCTTGACTGAGGTGCAATGGATGCACCAGTGGTTCCTGAGATGACAGGGATTGGGACAGTTGAAAGCGGGAAAGAAAAGTGTGATCAGTGTGGTTTTAGAGACCTCACGAGTTCTCCCTACCCTTAAGCAACCCACAGGGGCTTACTTGACTCTCAGAAGGCTTTGCTAACCTCAGATCCTAAGGATGCCCACACACCCCCTGCTCAACCCTTGATTCTATGTAGCAGGGCCCAGTGGTTAAGTGTGAAAGTGGAGGGCATAAGAATCTGCGGAGTCGCATATCATGGACCCCAAGACCTAGGTGTCTGGATGCGTCAAGTGACGCTCACTGCACAGGCACATCTCGCTAGAAGCTCCCAGAACCCCAGCTCAGCTCTTTGATACCATGGGAACTTGGCAATGACAAGATCGGGTGGGGCTGGGGGCAGCTGATAGTGACTCAGCCGTGGGCATTCCCAGAGGATGTGTCACAGCACGGCCTGGGTACTGCTGCCACCCTCGCACCATCTAGAAAGGCCTGCCAAGGAAGGAGCCATCCAACAGTGGGCTGGGTCCAAGCATCTGTGGCAGGCTGTTCTTCCTCCCACCGAGGGTCCAGCTCTCAGGAAACACGGGCCACCAGGGCATCAGTGAAGATACAAGTAAAGGACAAGACAACTTGAGCTCAATGGCTGCAGACTGGTTCCTGCTCTGACCTCCTCTCAAGGCAAGCAGGGGCCTTGAGTCAGCTGGGAGGGGCCGGGTCACCTGCACCTGTAAATCTCAGTGCTGGGCAGCTCCTAAGGGGCAGGTGACAAGCCTGTGGACAAAGAGACTGTGGAGGCTGTGGGCTGTTTGTGGCATCATTGCCAGCACTGTATTCAGGCAGGAAAGTGACTTGAGGTCTCTTCCTGCTCTGCCTTGCAACACTCAACAGCTCTGCCCAGTATTCCTCCATCATTGGGGTAGAAGCCAGGACCCTGGAGAGGGACCTCAACGTTGTGCTGTCTGTCCTGAATTCTCACCCTTACACACTGGGACCAGGTATGTAGTGCAACCTCGTGCGCAGGGAGGAGTGAGCAGCCATGTGTGGGGTGTGGGGTGTGGGGAGTACAGCCTCCCGCCCCAGGCCTCCTGGGCCCAGATCCAATTTTCCATCTGAGAAAGTGCTTCTGACTTATTAAATATTTACCCCAGCAAGGCAGGCCTTGGCTCTCTCAGCCCATGACTTCCAAAAAAAGAAAAATAAAGGGAAACCCGGAGGCAGAGGCAGGGAACAGTATGATAGGGTCCCTGGAAAAATGCTCTTCCCAGGACAACAGCTTCCTTAGAATGGGGTCCACGAAGCTGAGATTCCTCATAGACAGACCCTTCCTCTGTCCAACTGCATTTCCCCAGCCCCTGTCCCCTATCCAAGAACTACCCAGATCCAGCCTGGTGAACATGGCTACTGTTGCCTGTGGCCTCCCTCCTCACGGACACCTTTGAGTGCTCAGTGACTCCTCCATGTACCCAGGCCACTTCCCACCTGCTAGACAAGTGATGGGTGAATCTCTGCTCTCGATCCTAAGTCTGGGGACCTCCAGAGGCTAGTGGTGTCAGTTCTCAGGCACAGACAGACAGGCAGAGATGAGTGGGCATCTCTCATACTTGACACCATCCCTGGGTGCCTCTTCCTGGGCAGAGGACTTTTTTGCTCCCAGGTGGCAGTAGATAGATAAGAGCTCTGCTCTTTCTGCCAGGGCTCAAGCCTCTTCTCCCTAGCCAAGCTACATCTTCAGTAAAGGGTGTGAGGAGGTCATGAAAGGAAGGACAGAATGCTAGGGTAAGATGCTTCCATCAGGGGCAGCACTAGTGTAACCTGGGACAGAAGAGCCTGTCTGAGCAGAGAGAAGATTAAAGGCATTGCTACAGAACCACCCTAGGTCGAAGTGGGCACAGCTGCCCGGGCACAGGAGGTTGGAAGGTTTGGGAATCTGCCAGCTCAATCCTCCTGTCTACTTCAAGCCCAAACTACCCACTTCTTGGCTGAAAATAAAAAGCAGATACAGCTTGGGACTTGGAGAGCGCAAGATGAAGCACAGTCCTGTCCCCTGAGTCATCCCAAGAGCCTTGGTAAGTGGTGGTGCAGGCCTTTAATCCCAGCACTCAGGAGACAGAGGCAGGAGGATCTCTGAGTTCCAGAACAGTCAGGGTGATGCAGAAATAATAGAGGGGAGGGGGCAGAGGCTCGGGTGTTGTTAGCAATTGATACAGCCCCCAAGAGTGGCTTTTAGTCCCATCTCATTCAAGTAGGGAAGTGATCCAGGATAACCCACTGCGTCTCCTCAGTGCCTGTCCATGGATGTATGTAAGCTGAGGGGCCACCAGACTCCAGCCTCTTTTGTGCCCTGCCTGGTAGTTTAGGACAGTTAGTGCCTTCCAGAACCCCCCTATCACCTCTCTCGGCTGGGTGCCTAGAGAGCTCCACTGTGATACAGAGTTCAGCATCTCTGCTTCCTGCTTCAGTATCCCATCTTCAGAACAGGAACACAGATTCCTACCAGTGTGGGCAACCCTGTCCAGATGACAGAGAGGTACTGCATGTATCCTTACTGGGGGCACGACTCTCTCTCAGCATGACAGCCTAAGCACTCCTGGACACAGATGTCAGGTCTGGACCTATACCCTGACCCCAAGGCTGGGCACCTAAATGGCCACTCTGGCCCTATACTCTTTGGGGGAAGGAGCTAGCCATACCAGGGCCCCCAACCCCAAAGAAAGAACATCTAGATGTCCTTCATGATGTCACAGCACCTGGGGACTCCCCAGATCCAGCAGTAGTTTCTTGAAGAATGCTGGGAGTTTGCGCCTAGGCTGGACCAGGCTAATGCAGGTACAGCACAGAGGCTGCCACTTGGAAAACATGACTCCCTATCACTCTCTGGGATTCAGCTTTGCCTCCAGGAAGAAACCCTCATACATGCCTGAGGGGTATGACACCCAGCACCTATAAGGAGTAAACTTCCTGATGTCAATCGGGAAGCTTGTGTAGTGAGGGCTCTTGGGCATTCCTGAGTTGGGTATATATCCCTATACAGCTCCACCTTTGCTCAATCTTGTGTAGGTACATTCCAAGCACATCCACCAGGGGGCAGCCTCTGAGCAAGTAAGCTGGAACAGTGGTGTCTCTGCCCTGGGCTGTAGGAGGTGGCAGATTGCCAGAGGTGGGCCCCAGGTATGACTGGCACAGGAGAGCAACGCTGCCCTGTTGGGAGTGGACCACAGCTGGTAAAGGCCTAAACCCAATCCTCCCGCTCAACCCTCAGGGAGTGTCCTTATGAAGCATGCATATCCTTGGACCCCTGTGCAGGGTTGAGGCTAGCCTGGGCAGAAGCATCAGGCCCTTATCCCGAACGTCTCTTAGCAGGGCTGCAGTAGAAACCATTGCTCTAATTCCCTAAGAGCGGGCGGGTACACGGAGAAACTGCTCCAGACAAGCTAGGGAACCATCAGTTAAAAGAGAAGAAACACCCTTGAGAAGGAGAGGCACACCCTTGGGGGGTAGGGTACAAAATGTGAGTAAGGCGGTCCCTCACCCTGAACCTAAGAATAAAGAAGTCACTCATGCAAACTGGAGACACAGAAGACCTAAGTCTTTGGGGGGTTTTCTCCCTCTGGGGAGGCCAATCTGCAGTGATATGGCCAGGGCCAACAATGTGGAAAGAGGAGGAGGGGACCATTATTCTCCCACTGCTCATGGGGCTGGTCAGGACCCTTGGGATCCCATCTGTGTGTGGGAGAGTCCCAGCAGGAGAACCCCTGGGAAGCGAAAGCCAGTTCTCAAAGAGTCCCAGGCTCCAATGCAGCCTCAACCCACACTGGACAACCAGGCCTCAGAAAGGGCTATGTAGCATCTTCCCTCTGGGTGGAGACGCCAGGTAGGGCCACCCCTCTGCATAGCACTCTGTATCATAAATGGCCTCATGGTCATGATTGTCATCAGCTTGTTTTTCCTAAAGGGAGGAGCTCAGTGCGGCTCCTCTGTCCCAGTCCCCTGGCCAGTGGCTGGCCAGGTGCCCTGGGTGTGGCCAGGCTGCTGCATAACTGACCCAGGGTCTCAAGGACAGTTCCTTGCTGCCCCACCCCACCCTCCAAGACACTAGAGGTTGGCCCAGGCCAGGGCAAAGACCATCACAGAAAAGCAACATGTACCCCACTCTGCAGCAGATGTTAAGCAAGAGAGAGCACTGACCATGGGGGAGAGAGTGTCAATTCCCCTTGACTGGACCAACAGGACCCACTCGGGCCCCTTAGGAAGGAAGCCCAAGACCTAAAGCCTAGCCCTGCCCCAGCCACACCTAGTTGGCCATCCATATACATAGTAGCCACGCGGTGGATCCAGCACAGTGCATAGCCTGGTCGCCCCAATCTAAGTCCTGGTCTAGACAGGATGGTCCCCCCAAAAGCAGGTCAGAGGCTAAATCTAGTCTAGGTCTCCTAGCCTACGACTGACAACTGCTCACCCTGGGCCTGTTCCATCCAGTACGAAGCACACATGCCTCCATAGTCACTTTACTGAGCAAAGCAGCGTCCCAGGGGGTTACAGGACTGTGATGAAAAGAAAAGAGATAGACAGGAACAGCAAGCAAATCCGGAGTGCAAGGAGCCACACAAGAGCAATGGAAACCCAAGAAACAAAGTAAGCAGCAGAGACGAGGAAAAGGAGTGAGAAGCGTCCACAAGTACGAGCGAGATGCAGAGACCCACAAAGCCAGCGAAGGACCGAAAGCACCAGAGACCCGCCCGCCAGCCCCATCCATCCATCCATCCCTCCTGCCCTTCCTCCCGTGAGCAGCTTGTCCCGCACTGCGCGCCCCCGTCACACCCCGGCGCGCCCGCAGAGCCCACCCGCCCGAGGGAAGCGGGCTGCAGGCGGGGGTGAGGCGCACCGCTGCCGGGGGCTCCGGGCCAGGTGGGCAGCACCACGTGGAAGCAGTCGCACATCTTGGCGGCTGTGGGTGCGGGCCGCCGGCGGCCCTGAGCGTCCAGTCGCGGCCGGGAGCTGGTGCGCCCTAGGAAGGGCGGCACCCACGGCCTCGGTAGGCTGCGCTGCCGCGGGCAGCAGAGCTGTGACTGCGGCGAACGCTTGGGTACCTCCAGACTTTGGTTACGGCCCCGCCCTAGTCCGCCCAGCCCGCGCTGACCACTCCGCAGGGACGACGCGGGCGGTGCCGCGGGTCTCATTCAGCCCATTGGTTGCCGCAACTGAGGCCCCGCCCCACAACCGACCCGCCCCGTCGGACCCAGGCCCCTATGGTCTGCCCTACCCCTAACTCACACTCCCCATCCTCCCCCTCCTGCCCTCCTCCAGACTGCGTTTCAGGAGCAGAGATTTGTGAAGTTCCTCCAGGGGCTACCAGATCCCTGAACTCCAAGGCTTCCTTTCCTCCAGCTCAGGGAAGTGACTGGAGAACAGGGGTCCAGGCAAACCTAGATGGGTTCAGGAGCAGACGAGGAAAGAGAGAAACAGATGCAAGAACAGGCTAGAAGCCGCTAGTCTGAACACAGTGCCCTGGGCAGATCCCCTGTAGGCTATTCAGGGGGACAGGACTAGAACTGGAGCCATCCTGCAGCCACAAGTTACTTGACCATAACAGGACTGTACTGACTCGCCCCCACCCCGGGCTACATGATGGCGACAGCAAAAATACAAATGAGGGCACTCTGCGGGGCAGTACTGGACGGCTAGGGAGGGGTCCTGAAAGGTCCCTGGCACCCTAGAGAATGTGAGTAAAATAGTGCAGGAACTAGTTATTCCTGTCAGATAATATGGGCTCTCAGGACCACCAAGAGCAGATGCTTTCTGAAAATGGCCTGCTGGGCCTTGGACAGGAAGGCTGTTAGGGGCTCCAGGTCAAAGCTTTGGGGAGGCAATCTGAAAATCAAGAGCTGCTCCATGAGGGCAGTGAGGTTGGGAGGGATTTCAATGATCCTGGAACATTCTGGGTGCTAACAAAGAGGACTGGGTAAAGCTTTGACAGGAGAGGGCAGGATCTCACTGGCCTTTACTTGGCCTCCATGCAGAGGGAACACTTTTGGGGGAGAGAAAGGTCCAAGTTCTGTTTTCACAGAAGCAAAATTGGCCGACCCCAGCCTGGTGTAGAGGAAGAGAGCTGTCCCTGGCAATGTGATGGCCATGCCAGGTGGACAGAGAGAGAAGCATGCACACCACTTTCCTAGGGCAAGAAGATGGGGTGGGAGCCAGGGGAGGCCAAGCAGGAGCAGAAGAGCCACACAGACACAGGAACAAAGTCACAGACTCACACCAGCACACACAGCACAGGCCACCTTGGAACTATCCCCGCATAATCAGACACACACACACACACACACACACACACACACACACACACACACACACTGCATCTACAGATAAGCATAACAGGACTCAGATGCATGTTCACAGGCACACAGAGGCACAGGAACTCCCCACAGAACTGAGGGCTCAGGTGAGCCAGCATGCCTTGGGATGACTCACTGCCGGCAGTTCCCGTTAGCTGGGCTGCAGTGCTGGGCAACCCGCCAACAACACATGGGTCAGACAGACACCAGTCACTGCTGGGAAGGAGCCCTGGCAGCCTTCTCCTCCGACTGAATAGGCCACAGACCTACCTTGGTGGGACACAATTCTCACCCTCTTCCTGGGGACATGCCCTGGATGAAGAATACTACCTTGTCTCTGGGTATATGGGTCTCTGTGTTCTGGGGTACATCTCTGTCTGCTTAGTAGGCTAAAAGGTCTCACCCTGCCAATCCAGTGTATCTGAATCTGGCTTCAGGATCAGAGAGCAAGGTCCCAGGAACAAGGTACAGATTTGTATAACCAAAGAAAGGCCTCAGGGTGCAGACCCAACTGTATTCCTTGTCTCTGGGCAATGGCGTTCAAGGAAAGTAGTCTCAGGTTATCTAGCATGGTTCACCTAGTGCTATAGTGATGCCCATCATCTTTTTGGGGAAGTGGATGTTATCCAGGGTACCCAAGTGCAAGCAGTACAGGCCTAAGGCTGTCACGTTATGGGCATGGTACTAGATAAGGGGTTCCTAAGTGTGCCAGCACCCTCCCATTTGCCACATCAGTGTGGGGCAGCATACTTAGGGGAGTTATACTTGGTTATAAGGCCTCCCTCAAGGCACCTGAGACCCTCTTGAGCTTTCTCCACTGGGCCTGTGTACACTTGGCCCGGTGAGAAGATAACCATGCATGGCCAGAGTGTCTGTGTCTGCTCTGCTAGGGCTTGAGAAAAATGTAAGGCTGCTCACTGCCATGCTCACTTGCAGCCCTGGGGTTGCTTCAGGGTTGGTTTAGGCCCCAGATTCAGGTTATGATGTAGGAACCCAAGGGCTCTCTTTTCCTCCTCTTGCCTACTCTGACTCAGGGCTGTTAGGCAAATCCATGTTGCTTGGAGTCTAGCACTGGTCCTACAGCTGGACGGTCAAGGCAAGGGGAAGGTCAAATATGGGAGTCCAGCTGCCATCTCCTGAAAGATCCCCCCTGGACTAGAGGTCAGACTAGACAGTGAGGGACAGACAACTTGGTATATCTGCCTATAGAGCTTTTCCACCCCAGGGAAGAGCCACAGACAAGCAAACAAGATCATACACTCAAACCAACACACATGCCACAGACCACCTTGGATTTGTCCCAGTATGCACAGAGACACACACACACACACACACACACACACACACTTCTGTGCATACACACACTCCTGAGTGCTGTTCCTAGGGCCTCATGGATTGTGGCTCACTCATTATTCTGTTGGAAGACCCTGTTATGAAAGCCAGGCTGCATCACAAGGCAGCCACAAGTCAGGACTTCTCCCTAAGGCTCAGCTAGGCTCACCAACCACTAGTAGTATTCTGAAGCCTGAGCCTATCCCTGGGATCTCAGTGAACAGGAGCAAGAGAGGAAAACGTATGTGGTAGGGGACCTGCTATGCTCCACAGGCTATCCCTTCCCCCAGTCTGAAACCTGGCCATCTGCTGCAGAGCAATGCACTGCCAGCAGTTCCCGTCACCACCCTCCAGCCCCAGCCTCTCCCCATGCCCTCCTCTGGGGACAGATGCCCTGCTAAGGGAGGCTCCTGCAGGAGGGTCTAGCTTAAGAACTGACACCCCCTCCCCAACATGTGGGGAGATGACCCAGATCACAAACACATCCAGCACACAAAGGCTTCACACCTCCTCTAAATATCAACTCAGAGATGTTGCTCTGTAATACCCCAATATTTTCCCCCCAAAAGCTAGGTCCTGGGGACTGGAGGTACAGAAAGGATTGGACTTGTGGTTGTCATGGATATCTCACTCTCTGCCCCTCCCCACCTGCCTGACCCAAGGCTTTACTGCCTCTCCAGGAAGGCTGGCCATGATGCTCAGAGCATCAATGATTGATGTATCCTGCAGCAGCCGCAGCAACATAACAAAAATAGTTCTGCTGTCATCATGGTCCTGTCTCATCCCAGCCCATAGGCATGCAGAAGGTGGTGGCATCTGTGACCACCCCTCCCAACAGCCACCTTACTCATCTCAGTCCTTTGCTTAACTCTTTGCTCAGACAATGGAGAAGGTTCCAAGCCTGCAGGTTCAAGAGACTGAGTGCTGTCATAAGTAGGTGGGAGCCGCTTGCCCAGAGCCCTGACTACACAGGCCCTGCCTCTAGTTCATCTTCCTCAATGCTGAGGTCTGGGCATGGCCCCAGGTTCTCCCAGCCCCTGCATCCATACAGTTCAGCACATGCTGGGATTATGTAGGGGGATGGTGGAACATACTGCAATGTTTTGCTGCCCCTATAGCAGGGGACTAAGCAGGCTGACCCCCCCTGGGACTTGGGGAAACTCTGGACTATACAAACCACAGGCACAGAAGCAGGTATGTGATCGCCCACCTCTCTGGAAGACACCATTGTTTTCTGGAACAGTCTGTTCAACCAGTCCTTACTGAGAGGCACGTGGTTAACTGTAGGTTTTAGGTAAAGCAGCACTACCCCAGGCAGAACTGGGGGTTAGAGAAGGACAGATGAGTTAGGGTTAGGGCTCTTTCCCCGGCATACTGGCTCTGCCCTTTCACGGACACTCAGACTCACAGCCCATCCTTATATCCTAACTTTAGGAGTCTCTCTACCCTCTGGCCCAATCTACCCAGACTTAACCACATAGAGGGGCTGCCTCCTTTGCCCACCTACCTGGTCTGTCTGACCTCTTCCTTCAGTCAGCACTAGGCACCCCTTCCTCAAGGCAGCACCTCTGTAGTGGGGTCCCCCACGTCTACTGCTTCACTATGTTTGCTGCAGAAATATTACTAATAGCCTGGGCTAAAATAACACACACTTGTTTTGCCTATCCTGGGAATTTGCAGGGCTGTTTCTTTGAGGGGGGCATTGAAACATGTGCACTCTGGATCTCCACACCCACACCTCCCACCATCCCTTCCTCTCTTCCTCTCTCTTGCTAGATGGGGTCTCACCATTTAGCCCAAGCTAGTCTCAAACTCAAAATGTAGCTTAGGCTGGCTTCTAGCTTTTGACCGTCCTCCCCAGGGTTGGTATGAAGGCCCGTGCCACCATGCCACCATACCTAGCTTTCTTGCCTCCTTATAAGGATCTGCTTCCTCTGGGCACAGCCACATGACCCAGGACTATTTCTAGATCCCCACTTTAATTTCATACAGCACATCCATCCATTTTATAAGGTTTTATATTTGTGGCTTCTGAAGATTAGAATGTGAACATATTTGGGAAGCATCATTCAGCTGACTCACTGGTCATGCAGGTCACCTCAACCTGGGCCGTGACCCAAGAACTAGAACCTGTGTATTCTGAAGTCTTCCTTCCCACCTGATGAAGCTGAGGCCTAGACAGACTTGGGAGGTACTGGAAGCAGGAAGACCTGCTCCAGCCCATCCCTTTTCCCAAGCTACTTGTCCCACTTGGAGCCCAGGCCTCAGTCTTCCTGTCTTCTTCCAGCTCCCTGGACCTGAAGGACAGCAGCAAGAACTGCAGCAGTGTGAATGGACAGAGAGGAGGACCTGCTGGGTCATAATGAGGCAAACGGAAGCCAGAGTCTGTAAACACAGACTGTGTCTGACTCCATCCTCCTGGGCCACTCTGAGATTTAGAATGGCTCAGCCAAGACCCAGTCCTGAGTTCTCTGCCTACAGGGCTTGGAGAACAGGGCAAGGTTGGTGTGCCCAAGGGAATGGGGAGGGCTGTGGTCCAAGATGCAGAGAATGATCTCATCGTGTCATTTTTAAATCAAATTTCCCAGTAGTCTTCTGAGGAGGCTGGGCATGAGAGACTGAGTAATTCATGCAAGGGCAGGACCCAGGGAAATTCAGGGGAAGGGGAGATGGTGTTTAGACGCAGGTCTGACTCACCTGTTTCCCAGGGGTGGGGGAATGGGGGTGGTAACAGCTATCAGTCCAGGATGACTAGGGTAGAGATGTGACATCCTGCAGACTGACTTCATGGACCTCAGAATAGGAACAGATGGGAAAGGACCAGGAATTTCTCTGGCTTGGGGCAAAGTTGGTTCATCAGGGCCCTTACCCAGCACAGCTGGCTTCAGGAAGCCGTGAGTCTTATTGTCCATGACCAAGACTGGCCCTGCTCTGCTTTGAGACTGGCTGGTGACCACGTTGTGAGCACATGAGAGCAGACGGTGGCTTTCCTACTCTGCACGCAATAGAGCCTCAACCTCACACAAGAGAGAGTGATCTGGGATTGGACTAAATTAGCTAAACAGATTTTTTTCCACGGTAACCAGGTGGCCTCCAGTCTGGAGAAACCATTCAATAAAAGCGAAGGAACCAGGGCCAGGAAGGGTGGCTGAGGGTCCAGCACCAGGGCAGTGGTTTTACACCCGGGCCAGGTATGGAACTGCGAGGAGGATGCATTGGACACTCAGGCACCGGACGGCCTAACAAAGTGAGAACCGCCCATGTGTAGGGCGGAGGAAGCAGGAATCAGCCAGGATAGCAGCTTGCGTCCCTCTTCCTGGGTAGCAGATATCCTCCACTCCGCAAGTTGCATCCCAGCAAGGGGACATGGCGGGGGGGGGGGGCTGTTGGCCACGCCCCGCGGTGGCGTGCTGACGCCACGCGAAGCACGCCGGAAGCCTGCGGGCGCGCAGTGTTGCCTGGCAACGCGCGGCGCTGACAGCGGGCTAAGCTGGCCGTGGGTATCTCGCTGCCGGGCGCCGGGAGGCGCGTCGCAGTGGCAAAGGTGGGTATGGGCCTTGCGGGCCTCTGGGAGCCCAGGACCCCCTCTGTCCGGACCTCGGACCTGCTCCCGGAGCCCGTGAGACTCCTGCCCGGGAAGCGATCCCCGAGCTGCTCCCTGCGGTTCTGCAGCCGGTCCACCGGGAGGGACTACGTCTGCCCACAGGCCTTCCTTCGCCTCACTTGTTTGGCCCTAGGACACGCCCCCGTGCAGGACTGGCCACCCGCGCGTACCAGAAGGGGTCGACTCCACAGAGGCACGTGAGCACTCTCAGGAAAGCCTGGGCAACTCCAGCTCTGCAGCTGCATGTCTTCTGAGCAGCTTTCCCTCGGGTCGGCCGGCCTGAGCACACCAAGATGCAAGGCGGGCAGGAGGTGAGGAGAGAGTCAGGGAGTGACCTCGAACAGGAACGCGGAGAGGGGTCCCTCCATCATTCAGCTGGAGAACAGAGTGGTGACGGGTTGGAACGGAGGAGAATTTGCTGCAGTGGTCCCCTGACTCTGCCTGCCGTGAAAGCTAGCAGCTCCAGGCTGGAAGAGGGTCTTCCCACCTGCACGGTCAGCTGTCCACACCCAGGGGAGCTCAACGGCGGGTGGGGAGAGTTCGAAGGCTTCCGGGAGTCTTCAGCTAAGACGGAGGAGTTTTCTCAGTCCTTTGAACTCCTAGGGAGAACCGCACAACATCCGCCGCTGAGAACCCCTTCAATCCCAAAAGAGCATGGTTCTTGCCAGGTACAGCAGAGTGGACCCTGGGTGACAGGAACTGCTGCTGGCCCGTCTTCAGAGGTATTTCTGTGGGTGAATGGAAAGTATTCTGTATCGCCATTAGAGTTTGCTCTGGCTTCTGTGCACTGAGGGGGGGGGTCTGCCTTGTCAGCCTTCCAGCCCCCTCTCCTAGTGGGTCTTCTGCTGCCCTCTGCTTAAGGGGAGGACAAGGAATGGAGGGCTAGGTCAGGAGACTGGGAAGAAACAGATCTGAGGGAGGTATGGTGGGGGCCCAAGCTGAGCAGCTTCCTGTGGGCACTTCCCCTGAGGCCTAAAGCTGTACTTGTATCATGGCCCTGTTGCAGATTTAGAAAGTCTCAGACAGACCTGAAAAATCAGATGTCACAGTTCAGTTTTGAGTACTGAACCAGGTCCTGCCAGTACAGGGTCCTGCTCAGAGCCCAGAACTGAACACGCCTTTGCCTCCTCGCCTGCCTCTGAACCCTGTTCAGGCATTCTCCTCTCCCAGTGGCTTGTCCTAAACACTGATGAACAAATACTGAGTACAGCCAGCAAGGAAGGAAGGTGCTGGGTAGACACTGCTGTGAGACCTGTCACCTTGCACCTCCAATGAGGACTGCTCTTACTGTAGTCAGTGGCTCCTTAACATTCGTCTTGAAGCAAAGACTTTGTCCTCCATGTTTGAAATGTTAGGGAACATTTGTGCGTACTGGGGATTTTACATAAAACCTTGGATGAATGTAGGAATGTGTACCCAGCTGAGCTGCAGCACACAGACAGGCGTACTCACCACAAACCTCAGACAGTTGTCAGCCCCCTCTCTGCTACCCCCTCACCTAACTCAGAGCCTAGGTAAGGTGGAGTATGTCCACACTGAAAGTCCACCTTCCCCACACGTCCCTGACAAAGTTATCTGTGAATTCATTTCCTGCAAGCACATGCATGGGTTTCACTGAATCTTTATACAGAATGGAGATTCTGAGGACTAATGCCATCAGTGATGACAGCCAGGGATAAAATACATTTATATTAAAGTCAGTTGTTTGAAGGAAGGTTACCTAATGTATACATTGCTCCTAACGTTGGAATGTTCTTTCTTTCCAGTCCATTCTCAGCTATGAGAAGGTTTTTAGGTTTGCATTTCAAGAAGTCCCAGTGGAGCAGACAACTGAAGACATTTGTTCTCTAGACCGTTTCTTAGAGATGAGTAGTGAAGAAAATGCTGGCCTTGCATCTGTGCCCAGACTGTGGTAATGAACCTAGATTGAAACCAAGGCTTGTCAAAGCAACTTCATTTTTGTTTGCTAAAGTGGTTTCACAAACTTTTTGATTGTTTGTAGAGAGTACAGCTTCATTGTAGCCACCTGTAGACCACAGTATCCCAGAGGGTCCCGTAGCACAGACAGATATTCCAGTAGTGCCCCTGGTGTGGCCTTTCAGGGTTTCTGCTAGGGTCCTGGCTCAGGGGTACCTTATGACCCTCAGCCACAGTTTTATCAAGCACTCCAAGAGCAGCCACTGACCTTCAGGGTTACCTTGTGTGTGCTTCTAGAGAAATCCCTCATAGTAGTGTCTGGTGGCCGTTTGGTAGGCACATGCTCTCAGCTGACAGTAACAGTGTTAAGGGGTTGGTGATATTAAAGAGAAATTGTCTTGAGACCTTGAGTGAAGAGAAGGTAGGGTGAGCAGGCTCAGGGCCATTGTCAGAGTTCTGCAGACTCTGGACTCTTATCCATCATGACCACCATATGGGGCCAACCCAGAATCTGTCCAGACCCTCCACAGGGGCTGCAGATTTAGGCCTGGAGCCCAGGAGCTGTAACCAGAAGTGCCCTGCTGCTTGGTGCTCCTGTAAAGTGTGGCCCATCAGGAGTGCCTGCCTTAGGGCAGCCCCAGCAGGCTAGGGGCAGCTGTGCCACTGTCAAGTTCCTCAGAGGCAAGGCCCAGGTGGCAGGTTAGGCAAGGCTAGACATGCTGGAACAGGAGGATGGGTGTTGTATGTTCAGAAACACGTGAGTGTTTGGAAAAAGATGACCCAGCATTTGGCACATCCTGTACAGCCTTACAGCTGTTGGATGCTATTTTATTTCTCCCAGCCCAGCGCACATGACACGCAGCACTAACATGGCCACAGTCAGCATTTCCCTATGCATTTCCTCACAGAATCTCCTGCAGATGCACCCTATACTGTATGCAGCTTCTCTGTGACCAGTACAGTTGCAGACAGTTGAGTGAACAACACCAGTAAATCTGCCCTTAGGGCTTCTCCAAGAAGACACATAGGTGGGGACATGTGGACAGATATGAGGGAGGACATGATAATAGTGAATGTTTGGGTTTTCAAGAGAGGAGAGCTCAGTTCTGAGTCCTCACAGACAGGCCAGGGCCCTCTGCTGTGGGGCTGGGCTTTGGTAATGTGCTGGGAAGTCTTTTGAGTCTCGTGTCCTGACTGCATCTTTCTCCCAGTTCTGAATCCAGGAAACTCTGGAGAGCTCTTCAGAACACTGACACTGTGTCTGCCTCATGGTGTCTCTGGAGCGAATCTCACTGTCGGGAAACCCTCTTTCCTGTCCTTGGTGTAGACACTGCTCAGAAGGTAAAGAGGCTTGCAGTGTGTCAGTGAGGCTTTACTCTGTGGTGACATGCTCAGCTAGAATACCTGGAGGAGAAAAAAGACTTATTTTACTCCAATTTTAGCTACTTCAGCCTGTGCTGGGCTGTTTGCATGTCTCTGGGCCTATGGTGAGATGAAGAGTATCACAGAAGAAAACTGTCCCAACGGACAGAAAGAGAAAAGCAGTAATAGGGAGGAGCCAAAGTAAGATATAGCTAGCCTCAAGGATACTCAAGGATTCTCCTGACCCACTTAATCTAACCAGGCCTCACCCTAAAATTCCTATCACTTCACAGTAATGCTGTGGGATTATGAACCTATTGGGGGTTAATACATGCATGAAGTTAGAGCCCTCAGGATCCACTCACTTCCAAAAAGCCATCAGGTTACACAGGCTTCCAGCACAGGAGCCTGTGGGGTTTTGTTGTTTGTTTTTTCATATTCAGGAAACTGTAACGGGGACGTGGAGACTGTACTGTAGTCAGTCCCACTGGCCTGGCACACTTTGGAGACCACTGACCAGGGACAGGGTGGGTGGTATTGAATACAGACTCTGCAGTAAGGATACCTACCTGCCATCAGCACTGCGAAGACCAACTTCCATGTCTTAGTTTACTTCTCAGAATAGACTGGAACAGGGCAGAGTTAGGGAGGGCAAGGCGGCAGCATAGCTTGAGGGTGGTGGGGTGGGGTGTCCTATCTCTCTTGGATACATGTGCAGGCATGAGGAGACAAGGTGTATGTAGGTCAGGGGTGAGTGTAAGGAGGTGATGCTGTGTCATAGCAGAAGTGCTACCCTGTTTGTGGCAGGCCTCTTGGGAGCTGCTAAAGGGAACAGAAGCAGGTGGAGGACGATGGGTAGGAACCAGGTGTCTGGCAGTGATGGTGCATGGAGGGCCAGTGCTTCAACAGCACACGGGAAGGGTTGGGACTGAGGGCAGGTTCTGCATGGTTATGTGGCATGTTTGGGACCAGCTACATTGGAAACACCTCAGCAATGTAGTGGGCTGGCTTGGTGTACACCTGAGAGGTGGCTTAGGTGGTGCTCCTAAACATTCGGTGGTCCCAAGAATAAAGCCCATTGTCTGAGGTGGGAACCAGCCAAGTCCATGGCAGAGCAGCAGGAGATAAAAGCTCAGGAGGTGGCTGACCAACAGCATCGGCATGTACAGGCCAACCTCCTGAGTCTCCAGAGAGAGGCCACCTGCCTGAGGTCAGGGGGCAAAGGTCTTTTCATTATTAAATAGCATACAAAGCTTTAGGTAGAGAAACTTAAAAAAGAGGCCAAGAAGGAAGGAAGCTTGGCCTGGTGAGGGCAACAATGTGGCTGATTACCTTATCAGCAAGGTCACCAGGCTGCTCAGGAAGTGAGGGAGTCGTAGAAGAGAAAAGCACCCCCCCAAAGCCCCTCCCCACCCACACCCCACATCAGGTCAGCCTGGCCTTATGATGCAGGCTAAGAAATGGAGTTCCTGGGTGTCAGGCTCCAGGGGGACAACTCCAGGCAATGGGGGGGGGGGGCAAAGGGGACTTCCTAGACATGGCTATTAAGACACTCACACATTCTGGGGGCTGGAAGTCCAAAAGCATGGCGCTGGTACCTGCTTCAGTGTCCTGTTCCATTGTAACGTGGCTCATCTCTGCCCACAAAGCCACTAGTGCCACCACGGAGGCATTCCAATAGCTCCTCTAATCCTAGTCAGCTCCCAAAGTTTCCCTTCGAATGCAGTCAACATGTGGATAGGAATTCAGTATAACACCTAAACTTTAGAGACCCCTTCAAGCCGCAGCTAGGTTGAAGAGCACCCCAGTTCTGGAGGCTCATGAAGCAGGTCATGTTCAACAGCTGGCAGGCAAGGCTGGGAGGGAGGCCATGGCATCCAGAGTTAAGATTACTGTTATTTTAGAATGAAAATGGCAATGCTGTAAACAGAAGTTTCTTTCCTTAGAGCCTTTCTGCAGGCCAGGGTCATGTTCTAGAAGGTTCTGACCTCAGAAAGTCTGAAGAGCTACTGGCAGTCAGCAGTTTCCGCCTACACCACTGCAAAGCTCTGATTCAGACCAAGGTGAGCAGTCAGAAGCCCCAGCCCTCAGAGTGCCCAGGGACAGAGGCTGGCAGAGGATCCTACAGGTCTGAGGAGTAGCACTTCTCAGGTTGAGGGTCCTGCAGTCAACTGTCAACTCATCACAGCAGGGCCCAACAGGAAGCGGTGTGGACAGGAAAGGGGCCTTGCTCCTACCCCTCTATTACCAGGGAGGGAGAGCAGGCAGACTGTACCTGGATCTTGTGCTCACCTTAAACCAGGCATTTCAGGGAAGGCTCTGCATGTGTGCCCAGGAGGCAGTCGGCAAGGTGGTGACCGGAGTATGTGCTGAGGAGAGGTGACAGGAGAGGAGGGGATGGAATACAGCCCTGTGGCTCTGTGGGAAGCCAAGCATCTGAGCCCGGCTGAAGTAGCCTCAACCTTGGTTGATTTATGGGGCAGATCATGGGTTCTATGACATTCAGGAAAGGGCATCATTATGAGCTAACAGGGTATGATGCCAGAGGTCCTATAAGACGGTCCCCAGCTTTTGGGAGGACAGATCTCGGAGGGGATGCTGCAGTTGCCCTTGAGCAAGACAACATTTAGAAGAGGCTAGGGCCTTGTTCCTCAGCTTGGACAGACGGTTCTCTGGTTGAACTGTACATTGAGTCCAAGGAGAACATGCTGAGGGGCTCTGGGGTGTCTCTAGTGTCAGATCTAGGACCTGATCACCATTTTCTTCTCAGCTCTCAGGGACATCTGGCAGCAGACAGGGCAGCCTGATCACCTACAGCCTGTTTCTGAAGACACCTCTGCAAGGAAATGGGCACTACATCACCATTCCACAAAAAAAGATCTTCACTCCACGCAACCTAAAAATGGCATTCTTTAATGACGTTTGCTAAAAGCAGAAATGCTTTGTACCTTTATGAGATACTTTACATTCTTACTGGTTTTAGTACTAGAATCTGAGAACTGTTCTGTGGCACTGTTTCCCACATCCACGTCTGTTCCCTAGGACCTCTGTCAACCCACTCCATACCCTCGTGCACTCAGATCTGATGGGGTGCCGAGGGGATGGCCTAGGGCAGGACCAGCCTCCAAGAATTTCTGGGTACACAACACTGGCACCAGGTGCCCATGACCCCTGCCTGGCTAATAGTTGGATCCATGAGTTCCGAAATCAGAGACAGTAGCTACTGATGACTTGCAGGGAGCCACCCTGCTCTGGCTCCCATCACAGTTTCCTAAGATGTGAATGCACACCCTGTGCTGGATTCCACCCTCACCCAGCAGCCTTGAGAGAGTCCTTCTGAGTAGAAGGGTGGGTGGAGGCCACACTGGGTGTCCCAGGACAGCTGGATGGGCACCTGCTGAGACAACTGCTTTCTTCTAGGGGCAGACACAAGCAGGCAGCCCTGAATTTTGTAAATTTTTATTAAAAAGAGAAGACTATGTAAGCCTGTGTTCTTATTGACTCATTAGCTCTTGGAGAGGCTACTGTGGGGCTGACTTGCTCAGGAGACACTAGCTTCACTGTTGACTGACCTGACCAACTTGTCCAGAACCAGCTGACAGTCTAGACAGAACATGGTGCTGTCATACATCTGACCCTTGTCCTCAGCCACCACTAGCTGATACATAGTGTGAGGCTTATAACAAAAGAATAATCCATTGTTTTTTTTTTATTTGGTGTTTGTTTCATTTTAGTTTTGTTTTTTGGAGGGGCAGGTATCAAATGTTTAGGAAAGCTGCCTTAACCTTTCATTTTCAGAAAGTAACATGGACCAGTATATGGCAAGAGGAAGCTGCCACTTCCCTGTGGCTGTAGATGCAGAGGTACTGCTGTCTGGAAAGGAAGCAGTGTGTAAGTTACTCAGACTACCCAGTAGGAAAGGTAACTGGAGTAAAACATGTAAAATAAACATGTAAAAAAGGGAGGGGGGAACAAAACAAACCATGTAAATAGCCACTAGGCATATGGAGAACATGCTTACCACTATCAAGCAGGGAAGTGCAGTGAGGCACTGCCGTACTTGTGAGGATAAAGATGAGCTGAGGAGGACATAGAGAGATGTAAATGAGAACAACTATTATGGGAAACAGTACTCTCCCCAAATTAAAAACAACTGCCATGTGATGCAGCAAGCCTGCTGTCTGGGGTATATGCAGAGAAAGGGACTGTCTGTGAAGAGCTGTCTGTACAGCTTCACTGCAGCCTGGTTCACAATGTCCAAGACGGCATCATCTAGGTTGTCCTGCAACGGATGAGTGGGTAAGGGAAGAATACTGTCTATCCAGGAAAAGATGAAACCTTGGTACTGCAGCAACACGGTGAGCCTGGAGGATACTGAGTGGAAGAAGCCAGGTAAAGAGACAAGCAGATGAGTCTGAGCGCTAATTTGCAGGGCCTGGTGCAGACGGTGTCAGCCAAGGGTAGTCAACATTCAAGAGTAGAAACACTCAGAGTAGTTTAACCGTTAACTATGAAGCTGGGAATGGTGGTGCACACCTTCTTCGCAGCAATGAAAGGCAGACAGGTGGATCTGAGTTCGAGGCCATCCTGACTACAGAGCAAGTTCCAGGACAGTCAGGACTAAGCAGAGAAACCCCAACCCTATCTTGAGTGAATTATGTTCTCAGAAATCACTGACAAGATTTAATATTCTCACTACTCAAATAACTGTTGAGGTAATACCTTTGGTCACCAGCTCCATTTAGCCATCCCAGACATCTGAAAACACCATATATGCCTAAATGTATGCAACTTTCATCAACTAAAGCAGGGATGAACAGTGTGAGGGAGAGCATCCTGCAAGTGTTCTGAAACGCACTCTGCTTTCAGGCTCCTAGCAGCTGCAGGTGAGTGAGGCTGTCTCAGAACACATGAATGCTGAGAGGCAGCCAAGCCTGAACTGACTGCTGCATCTGAACAGCACAGCACAGGAGAACAGCAAGGCCCTAGCCACCTCTCCCCCACCCCCCAAGAACTGGGCTTTGAGACACAGGAAGGAGTCATGCCCAGCCTCCATCAGGCTCTGGTCAAACAAGAGGCGAGAGGCTTAGGTTTGAGGCTTACTTGCCTGTTGGCTTTGCTTTAAACGTCGTATGTCCTGACTCTTGTTCCTTACCCTTCTGCCCTCTGCAGCATGGTGGGGCCTCCTTGGCAGAGCCAGAACCTCCTGGGGGCTGGCTTGTGGCTTGCTTCAACTCCAGCAGCAGGGGCACCCGCTTAGTTTGTGTCCTGCATTTTGCTCTTTGTCACACCGGTGAGGTCACTTAGTGAGGCATATATATGGAGCATGTGGGAGGGCAGGAGTCGGCAGAACACTGGGGTCTCAGTCAAGTATTCTGAATCAGCTGGGCGGCATTAGGTGCCTCACTGCAGGTGCCTTGAAGCCTCTTTCACAAACTTGCTGACCTCTACCCAAGTATCACATTAAAATTATCTAATTGTCTAGAGGGGTGCAGGTGAGACTAAAGGACAGGTAGAGCATGTGGCTCATATATTGGGGCTTTAAAAAATATCCAGTTCATCCCTTCTTCCCAAACCTCCTTACCTTCAGTCTTTTTCTTTAAATGTGACTTTAATTAGGCTGTACAACTGTCGGAATGTTTACTAGAGAATAGGGACCACCATATCAGTGGCCACATCACTCAAGAAAATACTCTTCCCCCAACGTTTAAATAGATTCTCAGAGACGGGTAGACCTCTTGAGCACCACCCTATCCCTATGAAATGTTGGGTCCAATCTTGTACACAGTTGGGGATACTTTCCAAAAATGAGTAAGGTGCAGTACTAAGCATGAAAAACTTGGGCCAGCTCTGACCTGAGTGGCTTTGAGCCCACTGTCTGCACAGAAGCATCTGTGGGGGCAGGCTGCCAGGAAAACCTACATTCCTGGCCTGCCATTAATCAAATGGTTACTCCAAAAGCATACTGGCCAGTGATCCCTACCAAAGGGACTTGCCTCAATACTTCCTAGTCTTAAATTTCTGGCAATCCTTCTGCTCCTCAAGTGCTGAGATTTTAACCCTGCATTCCTAGTTTAAGTTTGTAAACAAAGTTAGGGAACACACTCAAAATCTACTTCCAAGTAGTCATCAAATTCTATCTAATCTAAACATGTCATGAGTGCATGATTAAACCCAAAGGTGCCAGGGAAATGTCACAGCTACACTCTGGGGCTCATTGCCTTCTGAGGTCATTTACTATCCAGGCAGAAATGTAGAATGCAGCAGTGTGAAAAGCCTTGGTCAGGCTGGTCACTCAGTATCAGGTCTCCCAGCAACTATTTTTTTTAGCAGATTTTTTTAAAAAATATTTTTATGTGAATTGGTGTTTTGCCTGCATGTATAACTGTGTAAGGGTGTCAGATCTTGGAATTACAGACAGTTGTTAGCTGCCATGTGGATGCTGGGAATCGAACTCAGGTCCTCTGTAAGAACAGCCAGTGCTCTTAACTGCTGAGCCATCTCTCCAGCCCCCGTCCCAGCAACTTTCTAAAAACAAGCATCTTAGAGCTGATACAGCTCATTCTCTAAGCAGACACTGTAGCTACTAGAAGGAGCAGAAATGCTCTAAACAAGCAAATCCTGTTTTAGGGACTGAAGGGAGGGCTCAGCTGAGCTCCACCCCTGAGTACACAGGGGAAGCTGACTGACGGACAAAGTTGTCCTCTGACCTCCACGTGGGCACTGTGACAAATACATCCCTCCATGAATAAAATGTAAAATACAAATCTTGCCTTAGGTTTTTTTAGTTACACCTTTAAAATTAGCTTTTCTAAGGAGACACATGTCAGATCATTGTCACAGATGGGGGCTCAGCAGTCTGTTTGTACAGGGCTCAGGGAAGGCAGTGAAGGCTGGAAGGTAAGGGAGCTCAGTCGGGACAATAAAGCCATTGTCTATGTAGCACAGAAGGAAGTTCTTTGCCCACATTACAAAGCATATAAAATGCCAAGAGTAAACTCAGTTGAAGGATTAGGATGAAAAGTTCATAACACAGTCCATTTGTTGGATATTTTTAATAGGTTTACATTGTTGATATTAAAAAAAAGTTGTAAGAACATGGGGGAATAAACCCCTTAGGTTCAGATGAGGAAATCCAAAAAAAGCACATGAGAAACAGAAAAACACGCATGGGGATGTGGGGTGTCTGTCTGACATAAGATCAGGTAGCAGGACCTTGAGATCCAAGTAGACACTATAGGGGCCAGCCAAGGATGAAGGGGCCCTAAAATTATACGGAGGCAGATTGTTTCAACCTTAAAATGTTCAAGCACCATTTTAAAAGCAAGCAAGAACGGGTGTTCCCTACTGAGGTTATGAGTGAGTACATATCCTTTCCAAACACACACATGCCTAGTACCCAGCAGCCCATGTACACACCTGACATAAAACATGAGGCACTGGGTGTTGTTAAGATGTCATTTCCTCCTGTTATGCAGCGCTGTGCTGGGAACCAAACAGTGTGGCCAGACAAAGATCTACATAAGGCACTGTCTGAGACAGAACTGGTGGTGTAATTTCCAGACATCTAACCTTAGCCTTCAGTGGCATTTACATATAAATAGGTATAAATAAAACCATCCTGCAGGCTGAAGCCTAGGAAGACATCACTTGCAGAGCAGATGCAGTGAGGGGTGGTGAGCTGCACATGGTTCTCATTTGAGGCACTCTACTAGAATGCAGACCATGAAGAAGCCTCTCATGTAAACACCTGGCCAGCTACATTTACACTGTTGCCTTAGGATGGTAGAGACTCATTACCAAAAAAATATTTTCTATTTAAATTTTAAAAATGACACATACCAATTGTAATTATTTAGGTTATAAATGTTTCTAATGTAGCAGCAGAGGATGTTTGTAGAAAAAATACACTTTTAAGAAAATAGCTGAAAAAAAATCTAAAGTATAAAAAGTTTAAAAAATATATCTTAAGACAAAATATTGCCCAAAACATATAAAACTTAATTTTAGAAAGTTCGCCTACCTATAAAATAGACTAGACACAACTGTGGCACATCATCCTCCACAGTGATTCCACCAACAGAAAAATGAACCAAGGGCCCAAAAGCCTTCGGAGCGCTCATGTCCTGGCAATGGCTTGCTCTGTCCTCAGGAATATAGCCCTGGGGCAGCTCCAGGGCTACAGCCTTGCAAAGGAAAATCTGTCCCAGGAGAGAGGCAGGGCCCCTAGCTGCAGAGTCAGAGTCTGATTTGGGACAAGTGCTTGTCTGTCTCTGGATCATAGTACACGTGAGCTCCGTGGACGTGTGGCCTTGTCCTTGGCCCACTAGGGGCCTCCTCTCAGGTCTCCACCAAAATCTCTACTACATGGTCCAGTTCAGCCAGGTCAGACTTGCAAGTGGAGCTGGGAGGTGGGGCAGCTGCAGCAAAGCTGTCGAGACCATTGCAGAGACTGGGCTTTGTGGCACTCATCATTCCTGTTAGCACCGTGTCCAGGTCGTAGTAGGAACTGTCCACATCTGAGAAGAGTTCCTCCACTGAGCTGGGGTTTTTGTTCTCTAAGGTCTCAAATATCTGGTCCAGTGACTTCTGAAAGCCCCCCCGGTTTTCTTGTGGGCTGTCCATCTCCCAGAGGCTGCTCTGAGGGTTCCTCTGCCCCTGTGCTGAGCTCATTATGGGAAGCTCTGAAGTAGAGCTTTGCAGGTGACCATCTTCCAGTTCAGGAGTGAGGTGCTCCCCGTCAGCTCCCCTGGCTGTACGACACAGGATGTCTGTGGAGACTAGGCGGTCAACTGGTGCCCGTTCTACATTCTGGGGTGCCATCCCATGCCACACACCATCCCGACTCATTTCCTCCTGGATTTGTCGGACTGTATTGGCGATGAGGACTGAGCGGCAGAGGTTTGGCTCCACTAGCATATGGCAGAGCTGGAGCTTGACCAGAGACATGTCCAGGAGTGACTGCCGCTGCAGGCTATAGGAAGGGACAGCTCCCAAACCCTCAATTCCTTCCTCCTGGTCACCATATTTCCTCTTCAGCCCTCTAGCAAACATCGTGTCCTGTGGGAACCAAGGAGACACCATTTATCATACTTCAGCCTCCTGGCTAGCAGTACCTAGGACAGTTTCTAACAGCTAGAGAGTGTTAACACACAAGTGCCGGAGATACCATCTGGGAGGCTGCCTCAGGCACAGCCACCATCACACACAACAGAACCCTAAGTTGTAAATAATCCTCATCAACACATAAATGAACACAAATAGGAGAAATATGTTATTTGCATGAAGTGGTGTTGTTGCTTTGAATAGTGTCTTGCTATCTATATAGCCCAGACTAGCCCAGAACTTGTGATCCTCCTGCCTCAGCCTCCCAGAGCTGAGATTAAGAGCTCTACACTCAGCTACAGAAATGTATTTTAATGAGAATAAAAATCTGGGTACTGGGATAGAACTTTGGTCCTTATGTTTATTTGACAAGATCTCTTAACTGGTGAACCATCTCGCCAGTTTTTTAAAATTTTATTTTAAAATAAAAATATTATCTTAAATAATACATTTGATATTAAATGCCAAGTTATTCTTAACAGAATTTCCTAAATATGTAAACTTTAAGATTTTTCATAGACACAAAACACTACCTTTTTTTCACTCACAGACCTTTACAAAATTTATGACCTGTTGAGTATCTGTTCCAATGAAATGAAAACTAGCAAAGGTGCATGTTAAAAACTTGTACGAGAATGTTCATAGCACTCTACTCACAGTTGTCCCAAACTAGAGACACTCCAGTTGAAATGACCAGGGCTCCCATTGGAACTATGGGTCAGAGAAAAGCCAGTCTCCAGAGGCCACACCCCAATCAATTCCATCCTTCTTATACTCATGAAACAACAGGACAAGGCACCAGGCAGCTACAGGGGTGGGTGCAGATCTCAGGTGAGAGAGCATGCCTCAACAAGCGTGCTGGCCACAGTGCCCAGCTTCCAGCACATCCCACGCAAACCTAAGTGAAAGAGGAGCCAAGAGGGGAATGCAGAGTCTAAAGTTCTTTTGCAACTTTATATAAAAAAAAAAATAAATAAATAAGAATTGCAAGACAAAAGAATGAGACCTAGTGCCAACAGCTTATTTTTTCCTGTAAGACTACACATAGGAAAGTAAGCAGCTGTTCCTGTCTATGCCATCCCAAGTTTTATCACCTATCTTCTACTGAAGAAAAGGAGCTTACCAAAGTAAAATAGTACCAAGAGGGGCCAGAAAAATGGCTCAGTAGTTAAGAACACTGGCTGCTCTTTCAGAGGATCCAGGCCCAATTCCTGTACTTACATGGTGGCTCAAAACCATCTATAACTCAAGTTCCAGGAAATCCAATGCCCCATCTTGACTCCTAAGAGCACAAGGCACACAAATACATAAACACAGAGAACCTAAGTCTAAAAAATATTTCATGTTGCCAGGGCAATGGCTAAGTAGGTTAAATGCTTACCACACAAAACGAGGATCATAGTTCAAATCCTTACTACCTGCCTGGTATGACGGCCCAACTCTAATGCAAGAGTTTAGGAAAGGAGATCCCTGAAGGAGGCTAGCTCTGGACTCAACTGAGACCCCGCCTCAATAATTAAAGTGGAGAGCAAATGGTCAAGATACCAGATTATCAGCATCTGGCCCTATACATATACACACACATACGCATAACACAAACACAGAATGCCTAAATTGCTTCTGGTAAGAACATTCAAGGTTATGTTTTGTTTTTGAACCAGGGTCTCACTAAGTAGCCTGGAATTCACTGGGTAAACCAGGCCAGCCTCTGCTTCCCAGGTTGGGATTATAAGGTATGTGACACCATGCGAGTCAAATTCTTCTGTTGGATTTGGTACTAGAGACCCTGGTTCTATTCCCAGCACAGACATGATGGATGACAACCACCTGTAACTTTGTCTCTATGGTCTCCAACAGACACCCTCTTCTGGCCTCTAGGCACTGTATGCATGTGGTACAGATACTTACACATGCAGGCAAAACACCTACAACATAAAATCTTTTAAAAATAAATAAGCTTAGGGTGGAGTTAAACACTTGGTCCCCAGACAACAGTACGATTTGGAAGGTTATAAAGTTAAAGAGGCAAGGCCTTGCTAAAAGAAAGGCAAAACCAGAGACCACTTTGGTTTGGCAACTTGGCTCCACTTTCCATTCTCTGCTTCCTGACCGCCAGGTTGTTCTGGCCCTTCCTTCCACTGCTGCCTTCCCAGCCCGGCTGGACTAACTGCTACAGCTGCAAGCCCAAACAAACTCTTCCTCCTCTAAGCTGTTTTTTTGTCAGGGTGTTCTACCACAGCAACAGAAAAGTAACTACATAACTGCATTACAGAAATTTCTTTTTTGGTGGTTGTAGTATTTGTTTAACAGGCTATTCTCTTGAGATCCTTCTGCCTGGACCTCCAGAATGGAGGGATGGCCAAGTGTGGACCACTAATTCTAAGTCAAGGTTTTTCATTTTTAAAAACACAATTACACGTTCAAAGCCACTGGAGGGTAAAATTACTAAGTTTATTGAGAACTAATATACTAAGTCAAACTGTAACAAGAAACCCTGGATTAGGAAGTGGTAAGTCCCAAAAAGTTCCTCTTTGTTTTAGAGTTATCTCTAAAATTTCAACTCATGATTTAACACAGACCTCAAACCAAACTAGCTCATGCACCATGAATTAAACCCTATTTTGCACAGAATCCAGATAACATAACTGGAAGACAGACTGGTCTCAGGGTGGGCAGTGGGAGAATCACAGAAGGACAGAGAAGAATGGGCTCTTGGGCTGGAAGTTAAGTGGAGTACAGGCTGAAGAGAGAAGTCATTCGTGGTCATTTCTCAGCCATGAACCCTGCAAACTAGATTAGTGGCATGACTGTTGTAAGAAATAATCAACTGCTTCCTATGTGGATCTGAAGTCTGCAGGACAAAATTCATGCCTGGTACTGTAAACCTGGGTCAAAAGCCCACAGCTGAGGTGATCAAATCCCCTAGGGGAAAGCCTACTCCCTTTACCTTCCTAAACGGACATGACATCTGTCTTCTAAATATATTTAATACCTTGGACAGAGCAGCTTCCAACATTTGCAAAAGACCGAATGCATAGTCAAAATATTAAAAATAAGGAACTTGTTGTGAGTGTTTAGCCCTAACCCAGACATCTTTGTCAATGCTCCCTGGCTCCAAGCTCAGGAAATATTCTCAAAGTAAGGCAGAAAAAAATCTAAGAGGTAGAATATGGAGAGTTTTGTGAACTAATACTGTCTGAACATGACATGGCTGCTACACACATGAAAACACAGCAGCAGCGGTTCTATGTACAAAATGGGGCCCCATTAACATTCCTACAAATGAGAGGTGGTGCCCAGGAAAGGTGGTGTGGGAGGAAGCCACCAAAAAAGGTGAAGTTGCCCATGCTCATGCAAAGAACCCTGATTAAACTGAGGGTCACAAAACAAAAAACAAAAAACTGATAAGCAGGCCTCAGAGTTTCACACTTCACCTGTGGAAACAGCTCAAAGTACATTAAAGCCAGTAACACATGCTTACAAACCTTGCACTCAAGAGGCAGGAAGAGCAATGATTTAAGGTCACCCCGGGCTACACTGACACCCTGTCTCAAAAAAAAAACAAAAACAGTTAATACTGAGCACTAAGCCCCCTGGTACCTCAAGTCACAAATCTCTAGGTGAGTGCACTCAATGAAGAACACCCAATTCTGAAGTCCAGATGACAGAGTCTAGTGTCTCCTTGGGGATGGAAAGTTGACTTAGTGCTGAGTTGCAGTCAGACTGATCACTGGTGTTAAGAACATATTGCTGCCAAAAGAAAGCCCACAAGCACCCATGTGCCCCTACCCCCAAACCCTTCTGGTTTTTGGAGGCAGGGGTTCTCTGTGAAACAGTCTTGGCTGTCCTGAAACTCACTCTGTAGGCCAGGCTGGCCTCAAACTCACGAAAGACCCCCCTGCCTCTGCCTCCTGAGTGCTGGGAATAAAGGTGTGCACCACTACCACTCAGCTGAGCGTGTGCTCTTACAAGATATAAAGTATAAATACTTCTAGCTGGAGAACAGAAAAAACAATTCTGACCCATAATCTACAATGACTACCCTAGAAGACTCACCTACAAGAACAGCCTAGAAACCAGCAAGCTCTCCAGGACTCTAATTGCTAACTGCCCAACAATTGTCCGGTAGTAGTAACCAGAATCTCTCCTGCTGGTCTGCTCCTGAATAACCATGTTTGGCAGATGGCTCAGGCATATTACTAGCTAGCTCTTACACTTAAGTTAACCCATTTCTATTAATCTATGTATCTCCATGTGGCACATAGGTTACTGGTTCTTTCACACCTTGTTTCTCAGGCAGCTCAAAGGGTCTGCTCTGACTACACCCTTCTTCATCTCCCTCTTTAGTTTGAATGTGCTGCCTAACCTTATTCTGCTTAGCTATTGGCCAAAATAGCTTTATTAATCAACCAATGAGAACAACACATATTTATAGAATACAGAAAGAACACCTCACAGCAATGCCTTAAAGCCAGGATATAAATAGCTAACAGCATCTTGTTGTGAAATAGTATTTAACTCGGCAAGATGTGTTAAATTTGTTTATGCTGCAAAATATTTAACTGTGAAGAGCTGTGTTACTTTTGTTTATGCTGCGTTTGTTTAATTATGTAAAGATGTGTTGCATTTGTTTTACTTTGCCTGCCTTAGGCACCTGATTAGTCTAATAAAGGGCTGAATGGTCAATAGTTAGGCAAAGAAAGGATAGGCAGGGCTGAAAGGCAGGGAAAATAAGAAGAGAAATCTAGGCTCAAAAGAGAGACATGCCTAGAGCAACAAACCAGGAAGCAGCCAAGCCAGCAGACTCAAGTAGTGAAAGTAAGATATACAGAAGGAAAGTAAAAAGCCTGAGACTAAAAGTAGATAAAGAAAAACAGGTTAATTTAAGTTAAAAAGAGCTAGCCAGAAACAGACCTAAGCTAGGCTAAGCATTCATAACTAACAAGTCTCTGTGTCATGATTTGGGAGCTAGTTAATGGCCCAAAAGACAAAGCCTGGTACACCATCTCTAGTACCATCTCAAGACTAACCAAAGAGCAAATACCCACTACAGCCAGTCATAGAACCTAGAAAACAAATTACAGTATTATTTTTGGTTTTTTGAGACATGGTTTCTGTGTATAGCCCTAGCTGTGCTGGAACTCACTCTGTAGACCAGGCTGCCTCAGCTTCTGGAGTGCCGGAGTTAAAGGTGTGCACCATCCCAAGTCTTTAGAGCTCACTGGAAAATTAGACAAGTAGTAGTAGGAAGCACTAGGTCCCCATTTTTCCTAGGTAGCAGCTGGCTCTGCTTGTCTAGGCCCCTTAGTTCATTTTAAGGTTGAAAAGTTTCAGTCTGTTATCTGACTGGGTTCACAATAAAGAGAATCTGGAACTCTGGAATGTCCATTAGATGAGACTCTGAACCAGTGGGATGAGAAATCCAACAAGCAGGCAATGCTAGACAAATGTGAAGATTTTATATCCCTGGAGAACTGCCCATGGAAAAGGTATAGAGCATGATAGTAAAAACCTTTAAATCTCAGCACTAGAGGTAAGTGGATCTGTCAGTTCAAGGCAAGCCTGGGCTACACACAAGTTACAGGCCTGCTAAGGATACAGTAAGTGACACCATGACTCAGAAAACCAAAAAAGGCAGAATTTTTTCATCAGGGACTTAAAATCTTCTGGGGCTGGAGAGATGGCTCAGCGGTTAAGAGGACCGTCTGCTCTTCCAGAGGACCCGGGTTCGATTCCCAGCACCCACATGGCAGCTAACAACTGTCTGTAGTTCCAGTTCCAGGCAAACACCAAGGCAAATAAATAAATAAAGTTTAAAAAAAAAAAAAAACCAAAAAACTTTTTGTGCCAAATTTGGAAGCTATTTTTGCTAGGCTGATAACCTTTTCCGCAGAATCATAAAATTAAAACTGTTTTTTGCTTCTTAAATTTGTGATCACAAAATGAAGACTGAAGGTACTGTTTCTTAAACAGGAGATGTTCATCACCTAGTCAGCCCACCCCTAGTCATCCCGCTACAAAACATTCCCTCAATTCCCAGACACAAGCTCTGCTGTACACACATCTCCAGCTGCTCTTGCTTGTTTGCTTGGATATTTCCACAGCTCACTAGACAATCTGGAAGAGAATCAAAAATCACAAAACAGAAAATGCTCAACAATTCTCACGACTGAGAGAAGACCTGCCGTGCTCTGGATTGACTCCCTTTCACAGCCCCCTTCTTCTTCCTAAGCACTAGCCTTCACTTGGGTTGAGTCCACAGCAAGTTCTGTTATTATGTTATGTAATAAGTACATCATCTTTTCTGCTGAGTGCCTACTTCTATGCATAAGCACACCAGGTAGTCTAGAGCCAGCAGCATATAGTTTCCAGCCACAGATGTTTTCTATTCCCGACACTTGGTTTTGTACCCATGGCTACTGAATTAGTACTAGGACTCAGAGCAGAAACATTTAAGGCCCTTGATAACCACATCAAACTTTTCTAGGAAGCATAGACCCTCAGCAATTTCCTTCTGCATTACCCTTTGTATATTTGCCATCAAACTACCTCTCCCAATATACTACTTTTGCAGGTTAACCGCTCTCCTGTCCCCTTTCCTTCAGGTACACACAGCTCCAACACAGCAGAGCTTTCACCAATACCCCCTCTTGCTAGGCCAGATGCTGTCCTTCAGTCTTGTTCACAGCCTCAGATTTACAGATTTAAACACGATGCGGCTGGAGAGATGGTTTTCACAGATGAAGGCTGGTACCCAGAACGCACATGATGGCTCACAACTGCCTCTAACTCCAGTTCCAGGGATCCAATGTCCTCTTCTGGTCTCAGAGGGCACTCCACACAGATGGTGCACATGAACTCATGCACACAGGCACACATTAAAGGGTTGGGGGGAGAAAATCAAGACAAACTGTGGAGTATTCACACAACAAAAGCCCTGGAATAAAATATACAGTTGTGTTTGCTTACCTGTTGCTCTAGAACCCAAGCTATGAACAGGATGCTGACAGTGTAACTACTAGCAAAAGGAAAGAGGAAACTTGAGGTTGGAGGCCTGTATCATCAGCACATGTTCTGATCAGCCTTAAGTGGTTGAGCCCTAGGGGCTCACCTAGACTGGCCTGGGTACAACTCCCTGTGTGCCCAACCTGCAGTTGCTTAGTCCTTCCAATGAAGGATGGCACGCAGCTTCCTGGGTTCCGACCAAGGGTTTAAGAAGTCATCAGTCTTGGATTGCAGCCACCATCAAGAACTCATCTGAATGTTGGACTTTAAAGATCAATCAGGATTTAGTGGTTTCAGAGCTGGGCATGGTGACTCACACACATGCATCCCAACACTTGGGAAGCAGAGACAAAGGCAGGAGTTCAAGGTTATTTCTGGTTAGTGTCAGTCTGAGGCCAGCCTGGGCTAAAGAAAACCCTGTCTCAAAAAGACAAAACAGTAACAGAAAGCACAACTGCTTTAAACTACTAAAACCAACTGGGAGGAGGGAGGAAGCTGGGAAATTGCTGAGGCCAGTGAACCTGGTGGCTATTTGATGGAGTTTACTGTCCCACAATTTCTGCTTGAAATTTTGTATAAACAGTTAACTAAAAAGTCCTTGGATAACGCTGTTATGCCTGGAGGCAAGTTCCAGGGACAACCTGAGGGAAACTTCCTGACCTCCTTCAAAGACTAGCACCTCTAAACCAGGGAGGGAATTCCTGACTGCATTTTAAATTTCATCTACAAAACGTTGACACAGCCTTATGCGAAAGGTTGACGAGACAACAATCTTAATTTTTCATGCAGACAACATTTCTTGTGGACCAATTAAACCAAAGCTCAGTCCTGCCACCTAGTAGTCGGATACAAAAGCCACCAAGAAAAGGTATACGGATGCTGTCCCAGGTTCTGGGAGGACTCGCTTCCCTGGTGATCCTGTTTGGGTGAAAGAAACTATAGAAAAGATTTCTGGCACTTCTTTCTAGTTCCATTTAGCCTCAGACCAGATTAGGGGAACCGAGCTGGCTTCCAGTCGACTTGTACCGATGCCAGTGCAGGGAATATCTATCTACTGGGCCACAGACGATGGTTTAGAAGGAAGCTGGGTCTTATTGTAATAGGGGGAAGGCTAGGTAACACAAGACTCTTCTCAGGATAACTGAAATTCAAGAAACAAAGGGAAAACACTCAAGGCCAACACTCACCAGGAAGAAGGCTGCAGGGAGCCCACCCTGACCTCTCGGAATCCGTCCCGAGCCAGCAAGCAGGCGCTCAGAGCTCGGTGTTGCTAGGAGCGAGGCAAAAGTCTAGTGTCCCCAAACTGCAGCCCACACGCAGTTCTGAAGGGAAATGCACAGCAGTGGCGGCCGAACCGGCCACGAACTGTGGGATGGAAGACCAACGCGGGCTACACCGAAGGAGGGACGGAGGAGAAAACAGAGAAGACAGAAAGGACCACAGGAGGAAGAGACAGCGGAAGCCAGCGAGCGTGGGCGGAGGGCGGGAGGGCCGGCTGGTACCCGCCGCTGCAGCTCTCGGTATGTGTCACTCAACACGCCGCAGCGTCATGGACGCCAAAGGGCGGCGGGCGCAGGCCGGGGGACCCTGCCGAGGCTCGGCGGCCCCGGAGATGCTCTGCTCGGCCGCCGCTCAGGCCGCAGAGGCTCGGAGCAGCACACAGCACATGCACTTACCCGCGCCGCCAGGCAGGCCCGCCACTCGGTCGGGAGCAGAGGCCGTCAGCGCCCACAAAGGGTCGCCATGGCGCCGCCGCGAGAGCGCCAATTGGTGGGGTGCGGGGCGGAGCTCCGTTCAAACCCGCGGAGGGCGGAGCCTCGCCAGGGCGGACTCCCGCGCAGCGACCCCAGCCGTTAGGACCGCGCGCTGGCCCGCCTCGCCCCGCCCCCTTCCCATACCTCCCCGCGCGCGCCGCGGTTCCCAGGGTTCAGCGCGCTCGGGTTCCCAGGGCTCCGTGCGCCTGGCCCCGCCCCCCGCCCCCCGTCCTGCGGTTGAGCACAGTGTGGGCGGCGCTGTGCACCCCGCGCCTCCTTTGAAGAACAGAAGGGCTGAGCGAGTCTTGGTGGTGAAATCCCTGGACAGGTCTTGGTTCGAACTCCCAACACCGAAACAGAAGTATGATGTCCTGGTAGTGCGCAGCGCCGTTGATGAGATGAAGCTGAGTGAATTCTGAATGTCCAGTGCTTGGCTGGAAGGAGCATGTCCCATTAAGGCATGAAACAAGCTTGTTTGCTGGGAAAGACTGGAAACCTCCCACCTGGGCTTCTAGTGATCAGAACGTTTGAGAGAAAAGCCGGTGCCAAGCGAGAATGTATGAATGTCCAATAAATGGCTGTACACATCGTTGCTCTGTGCTTTGGGGGCTCTATCCTCAGTCCACTAACCCACTCCCATTCTTGGGCATACTTTCCCTTTCTTAATCTGCTGGAAAGAAATGCCCTCTGAATTTAGACCACTTTTTTTCTTTTTAATAACTAATTGTTTTGGATTTGCTTTTATGTGCATTAGTGTTGCGCCTGCATGTGTGAATGGGGGGAGTGCACACCCCATAGGGAAAAGTGGCCAGCCAAAGAAACCCACCCTGGCCAGAGCCAGTGAAAGAAACCCACCCTGGATCTAAGACCTGAGCCACTGAAAGAAGCACATTTTGGCCCTAGAATCAGAGCCAGTGAAAGAAATATGCCCTTGCTCTGAAGTTAGAGCCCCAAAGCCCAAAAGGGCCAGTAAAAAACACTTTGACCCTGAAACCAAAACCAAATCAGGGATTAAAAAAATCTGACCAATCCCCACCCTAAAAGTCTTCTCCCTAGAAAAAACTCTGACCCCCAAGAAGCTCTATATAAACCCTGCTCCTGCAGCCCTTTCCCTGCTGTCTTCTCTCACCCCTAGCTGAGGGAACCACTGGACCATTCCCTCCCAATAAATCTCTTGAATGAGGTTTGGGTGAAGACCTTTCACCAGAGCAGGGATGGAGCCTGCTGGGGGAGTGAGCAGTAACTCTCACTGCCCAACTGAGCAGGGTTGTCACACCCTGGGAAACCGCAGCAGGACTGTTAACTTCACTGGGGAGCCCAGCAGAGCTGTTAACACTGGGGAAGCCTTTCCCTCCCTGGAGAAGGGCTATAAACGGCTCCCCATGTTTACTGTGGCCTGAGGTAGTCATTGGCACCTGACTGCCTGAACTTTTCCATTTGTGCAGCAGCAGCTCACTGTGCCTGGGCTCCTGACTGCCAGGATCTCTTTCCATCTGAGCTGCAAACACCTGTACACCCAAAGCAAAGGGGTGTGTGTGCGCGCACGTGCACGAAGCTCAAGAGAGTCCTATTTGAGCATCTTAATAGCTGTACATAACTTTGGTGGCTTTTGAAGTTACTTCATTCAAAGGATATAATATAAAAGATTAATAATGTAGCCTGAGGTGGAATTTCAGGACTTTAATCCTATCACTGAAGAGGCAAGGGCTGACAGATTTCTATGAGTCTATATCAAGAATTCCTGACCGGCCAGAACTACATAGTAGACCCTGACTCAACAACATTTTTTTGAGAGATGGCTCAGTGGTAAAGAGCCCTGGCTGTTCTTCCAGAGGATCAGGATTTGATTCCTAGCGCCCATATGGTGGCTCACAACCAGGCATGAAAATGGTGCACAGAGATATACAAAGGGATATAGCCCCTATATAAATGAAAATTGAAAAAGAATGTGTTTGCTATGCTTATTTTTTGTCTAAAGAGTTTTATTTAGTTGGTTGGTGGGGTTGTTTATTTGTAAGACAAGGTCTCACTATACATAGCTTTAGCTGACCTGGAACTTACTATGTAGATTGGGCTGGCTTAGAATTTTCAGAATCAATCCTGCCTCTTTCTCAAGTGCTGGTATTCAAGTTACGCGCCACCACCAACAACAACAATATAAAAATTTATTTATTTATTTTGGTTTTTGAAGACAGTTTCTCTGTGTAGCCCTGGCTGTCCTAAAACTCACTCTGTAGACCAGACTGGCTTTGAACTCAGAGATTCGCCTGCCTTTGCCTCCCAAGTGCTAGGATTAAAGATGTGTACCACCACTGCCCAGCTAAGATTTTTTTCCTAACTTTAAGATATTTTATTTTGTGTATGAGTGTTTTGCTTGCAAGTCTGTAAGTGCACTATGTTTGTGCCTGGTGGTCAGAAGACAGTATTGGATTAGTTGAAGTTACAAATGGTTGTGCGCTAATATGTGAGTTCTTGGGACCAAACCTAGGTATCTGCAAGAGCAGTAATAACCACTGGGCCATCTCTCCAGACCCAAATATTTTTTCCTTTTAAAGTGAGATTATAAAGAGGTATGAGGTATCTGAGAAACAAAGATCCTCACTTCATGCAAGCGCACTGGAGATGTAGAATAGCACAAGTGGAAGTTTATTTTACAGTCTTCCAAAGACCACCATTAGCCTAGACTGGCAGGCTTTCTGACTGAATGCAGAGAACAGTTTCATAACCCTCGTACAAGCTTCTTGCTCCCTTTCTCCGTGGCTGGTTAGTCAGGAGGGTACAATCTCTGGCCATCTGGGTTTTATCCCCTCCTCTCCTGCTCTTCTCTCTCATGTTTGCCATTTTCTCAACAAAAGTGGTGAATGGGCTCTGGATTTGAGGGCAGTAAAGAAATCACTGAAATGGCTGTTCCATGAGAGGCAGGTTTTTATTGTAGATAAAAAAAAAAAAAAAAAAAAAAAAAAAAAAAAAAAAAAAAGAAGAAAGAAAATATCCAGGGGCATCTGGAAGAGTTCAGAGCAGAGAGAAAAATAAGCAGAATGGGTATGGCCAGAGCTGTCTTAGGGGAGAATAGTCGGGGTGTGGGGGGAACCTTGCCATTGTAAAGAGAACAGAGGTAGGGAGGTCAGGTGGCTAGCGTCGTGAAGGTGGAGTAGAGAGATGAGAAGGACAGGACACCTCAGGGGCTCTGAAAAGAATGCTAGGAACTGAAGGAATCTGGAGGCCAGCATGGATGGGATCAACACGCAACCACAGTTATATGTCAAGGAATGACTCCTTTTGGTGAACAGAAACCCCGTTCCACAAGTTCCTGAGGAATGCAGGCTTTTATCTAACTACCAGAAGGGACAAGACTGTCATTTCTGGACACATGCACTACCTGAGACCTACCTAACAGGCCTTATCTTATCAGGCACATGAACTTGTTATGTCTTCAGGTCTTTAGGCAAGCTTGATTGTTACTGGTTTTCTAGTTTGAGTAGGGGGTAGTACTAATAGAATTTGTGTTGTTGGTTGTTGGGGTTTTTTTGGTTTTCTTACTTTTTGGGTTCTTTGAGGGACCCATCACCTAATTCCCAAATAAATCACATGTGGAGTCTTAGTCTTACTTATAAATGCCTGTCATTGGCTTGGCTTGTTTCTTGCCAGCTTTTCTTAAATTGTCTCTGGGCTTTTCCCTTTCCTTCTGTGTGTCCTACTTTTACTCTTACCCCGTGACCGGCCCCTGGAGTTCTCTCTCCTTGTTCTCCTGCTTCTCAATCCCCTTTCCCCCAGATTTCTTCTTCTTCCTCTAGGCCTGCCAGCCCTACCCCTTCTCCTGCCGAGCTATCGGCCATTCAGCTCTTTCAGGTATTTGACAGGCAAAGTAACACAGCTTTGCAAAGTTAAACAAATGCAACATAAAAGAATGCAACACAACTTGGCATCATTTCTTTAAGATTTATTAATTTATTATGCATAAAACATTGTGTATGCATATACATCTGCATACCAGAAGAGGGCACCAGATCTCATTACAGATGGTTGTGAGCCACCATGTGGATGCTGGGAATTGAACTCAGAACCTCTGAGCAGCCAGTGCTCTAAACCTCTGAGCCATCTCTCCAGCACCCATCTTCGCATCATTAAACAAATGTTACATATCTTAAACAAAAACATCTTAAAATAATATTTCATAACAAGTTTGGGTGGGATGACTTAGCTTAGACTGTCACCAGGGATCCAGTGTGTTCTGTTTATCTCTCATTAGAGTTAAGTTGACTCAAGATTTTTTTTATTTTAAAGATGAACCATCAATGTTGTGGAATAATTTTTTTTCCACATGCTGTGAAATGTGTCACTTTGGCTTAATAAAAAGCTGAACAGTCAATCACTAGGCAGGATTTTTGAGGAAGAGAGGACATGGAGAGGGTGAAGGAGGACACCAAGCATGCAGGATGGGCACTAAGGAGATGAGGTAATAAAGCCCTGAGGCAGAGAGTAAATTAATAGAAATAGGTTAATTTAACTCATAAGAGCTGGTTACGAACAAGCCTAGGCTACCCACTGAGCTTTAATATTAAGTCTCTGTGTCATTATTGGTGAGCCAATGGTTCTGAGGAAAAGTCTTACTACAAATGGTATCAAAAATGGTGACACATATTTCCACATAAGACCTGAGAAAGCTTTAAAAAGGTTCTAGGAACACAAAAATGGAGTCAAACTCAGCTTCCTACTTCTGCAATCTCTCATGCAGGCCATGGTACAGAAATGGCATCTCCCAGGCACTTCCTCTGGGCTTGAGTCACCAATCCATCACAAGCTAAGCTGTCAGGTAGCTTAAGGTTTTACTCATGCAGACAGAGATGGTTACAGATACACATTAAAGCAGGTTCAGGCAGAAAAAAAAGCCTTAAACAGGTTATAATGTGTTTAACAATGTGCCTAGGCTTAAGAAAACAAAGAACAATGGCACAGATAGTCTTAAAAATAATAGTCTTATACAGAGAAGTAAAGTAATAATAATAAAGTAAGTCATGTAAAGGCTGGGAAATATAATATGGAGTTTGAACCTTATATGATGCTTTGTTAATTTTGAATTTTTTGAATGCTAATGAATAGACAGCAGCTCCTGAGAGACACTGGATTGTGGAAGGAACTGCTGAATTAAACCAGCCTGTGTACTTTAAGAATGCCTTAACTTGAAAATAGAAGGGAAAAAACTGTATTACGTTGGGGAGAAGTTTGGTTTTGTTTCCACATGAAAGGAAAGGCTAAGGGTTCCTTAAAATTAATAACGATTGGATTTGACCAGCAGAGATCTCCTGGTGATCTTGGCTGCAGACGTGAGGGGGGAAGTCAGAAGAAACTACACGACAGGTGGCATGTATGATAATCCCTCTGCTCTGAGGCTGGATGAGACCTGTTAAGTCTTGTTGGCTAGAGAGTCCTCATAACAGTTTGGTTATATAGACCAAGCAAACTTATAAAGTTAACAGATGCTTTTTACCTGCTCAAACATAAGTCATCTTTAGCTGACAGGTGCATGCCACACATTCTATACTTGTGTATTAATACAGATATGTGTGTTAATTTTAAAAGTTGTTATGTTTTTAGGACAAAAGGACTGGACATGAATAAAGATAAGACAAGTAGTCCAAATGATCCAGTCTCTCAGATGCCTCAGTTAAACTTTCCTCAAAATCTACATCCAGAACAACTTGAGAGTTGCTACCTGAGAACAGTCTACCCTCACAGATGACTGCAGCCAGGATTTCAGATAAGCTCCACACTTTCCCATCATACAGAGACTAAACAACAAATGATACAGCTCTCTCTCAGGACTTGACCATTATCCCAGTTTTCCCATGGTTTAAAGATTCCATCACGGCCCAAACAACAGGAAGCAGTCTAGAGAACATGACACCCACATCCCCAAGAGGTGGAATGGGTGATTTTTAGTCATTCAGTGGATTATAGATATTTGCCATTGTTTAGAGGGTTAGGGTTAAGGATAGGGTTAGGGTTAGGGTTAGGAATAGGGTTAGGGATATGGTTAGGGTTAGGAATAGGGTTAGGGATAGGGTTAGGGATAGGGTTAGGGTTAGGGTTAGGAATAGGGTTAGGGATAGGGTTAGGGATAGGGTTAGGGTTAGGGCTAGGGTTAGGGTTAGGAATAGGGTTAGGGATAGGGTTAGGGTTAGGGTTAGGGTTAGGAATAGGGTTAGGGATAGGGTTAGGGTTAGGGTTAGAGTTAGGGTTAGGGTTGCTTACAAGCTGTTTGATTTCCCTCCAGGTGTCACTGTGTGTTCTTTTGCCTTAGACATGTAAGCACATTTCTTGCTCAAATGGAATTCAGTTTCATCTCAAGCATAAACAAACACCTTCAATTTTAAGAAGAGTTGTGTGTTCTCTCTAGTTCCGGAGATCTCAATTGTAGCCAGCATAAGTGACCTTGCACCGCAGCCTTCCTCATATATTTGCCTTTAGAAATCTTGTTACCAGCAGGTACCAAGATGGTGGAAAGAGAGAAAAGGTAGATTATTGAATCTATCTTCAACCTAAACAAAACACAAACAAACCTACTAGTCTCAAAATTTTTCATTGATATGGATTTTTGTATATTGATTCAAATTTAAGGTTATTTTTGTTATAATGTATATATTTCTATTTTTATTTAAGGTTATTTTTGTATATTCATACAAACTTAAGGTTATTTTTGTTAGAATAGAATATATATATATTTATACTCTTGTTTAAGGTTATTGTACCTATATAGCTCATTTTTAAAAGTTATGTAAAGTTTTAGTCTTTCAAAGATATTTAGGATATTAAAGAAATACAAGTTAGTATTTAGTCATCTATAACAATCAAAATTATAGTCATGTTAGGTATGTTTTCAAGGTCATACAGAGATATATTTTAAATAGATAAGTGATCATTTTTTTTACTTTATTTATTTATTTATTTATTTATTTGCCTTGGTGTTTGCCTGGAACTGGAACTATAGACAGTTGTTAGCTGCCATGTGGGTGCTGGGAATCCAACCCAGGTCCTCTGGAAGAGCAGATGGTGCTCTTAACCGCTGAGCCATCTCTCCAGCCCAATAAGTGATCTTTAAACACTTCAAAGACCTATGGAATATAGCATTTAAAATGTTTTACGGTGGCTGGAGAGATGGCTCAGTGGTTAAGAGCACCAACTGCTGTTCCAGAGGACCCGGGTTCGATTCCCAGCACCCACATGGCAGCTAACAACTGTCTGTAGTTCCAGTTCCAGGCAAACACCAAGGCAAATAAACAAATAAATAATAAATAAATAAAGTTTAAAAAAAATAAATAAAATAAAATGTTTTAATACCATAAGACTTTTTGGACAATGAGACGTGTCTGCTTCTGGCAGCACAAATTTATTTCCAGAGGATGATAGACACTGAAGAACCTCCATATGGAGTTTGCTTTCTTTGTGGCAAAAGTTCCTCATTTGGGGAAGGGGCTGCCCTTGCCTCAACTGCTGACAATATGATGTCCAAACTGGACAGGTAGGACACAAAGAAAGAGACTGTGAAACTTTGCCAAGACAAGGTAGGACAGTCCTTCAAAATTCCTGTTTTTCATAAAGTCTGTCAGGTATTCTAGGCCTGTAGGCCAAAGATGAATGGCTCAACACTGCAGAGAAACCTTGGGTAATTGTCCAGGCAGCCAGATGCCTCTGTCATTTCTGTAGTTTGAAAGTTGCTTTCTCTGAACTTCCTGTTCAGTATTTCATCCTTCTTGAGTGTCTGATGGGGATTGAAAGCTAGATATAGTTCTACAGTTTTCCTCATTACCAAATTTAAAAAAACTTACATAAGAGAAACAAAGTTTATAAGGTTGAGAAACATAAAAGCTTAAGTTATTCTGCTTAAAAGATGTTTTAAGGTCTAAAAAGATATTTTGAGGATGGTAATACATGTAATGACAAAAATGATGTATCTTAGTCTATCCTTTAGACTAAGATAGGATAAATAATGGAGTATTTTCTCTGCGTTTGCCAAATTTAAATGGACTGGACATTGTAAGTGTAATTCTTACCTGATAATTGTTCTTATTATATATATTTTTACTATGTTAGAGTCTAGACCTTTACTTTTATTTAGACAAAAGGGAGAAATGTTGATGAATAATCTTTTTGCACACGGTGAAGAAATATCACTCTGATTTGTTTAATAAAATGATGAGTGGTCAATAGCCTGGCAGGATTTTCAGATAAAGAGGATGCTGGGAAAAAGAAAGGAGTTGCCAAGAGGTGCAGAGCATGCAGAATGGGCAACGGGGGAGGCAGAAAGTAAATTAATAGAAATGGGTTAAGTTATAAGAGTTAATTAGAAATAACCTAGGCTATCAGTCAAGCTTTCGTAATTAATAATAAGTCTCCATCTCATTATTGGGGATGAGATGGTCCGGATGAAAAAGTCCAGCTACACATCAGGGTTTCTTTCTTACAGGTGTACCTTTACAGTTTACTAATAAGAGCCAGTGAGCTTTAAAACAAAAACAAAATTTGGTCAAACAAAGTCAAAGAAATTCTTACTATAGGTCACAAGACATGGTTTAAACAGGGTATATAATCTTATAAAATTTTCTCAGACAAGTACAGTTTTTCAGGGTTTGGGTATGATTTTGTTGTGTGATACTTTGTTTGTGTAGTGCCAAATAAAGTTTGTCTAGAGATCAGAGGACAGAGCTAGCCACTAGTTAACCCTAGAGGTCAGGCAGTGGTAGCTCACACCTTTAATCCCAGCACTTGGGAGGAGGGAGCAGCAAGATCAGGAGTTCAAGGCTACCCGGGGCTATAGAGATTGAACCAGTCTAAAAGAGAAACAGCCAGGTGGTGGTGGCTCACACCTTTGATCCCAGCACAATCAGGAGGTGGAGATGGGAGTATTAGGCAGGTGGAGTCAGGATCTCACCCCCATTCCATCTAAGATTTCATAGATGTAAGAAGTCTCTGATGGCTGGCTGCTCTGTATCTTTGCTTTTTGAGCTTTCACCTTCAATATCTGATTTAAGGTTTTTACTCTTAAGACTAATTAGGATCCCACATCAGGATTGTTTCATTTGTGTGGATGGGGTGCTGTTGAGACAGAGTTGCTCTGCGTAGCCCTGGCTGTTCTGGAACTTGTTATGTAGACCCAGCTTTACCTCAAACGCAGAGATCTGCCTGCCTGTGCCTCTGCTGGTAATAAAGGCATCGCCACAGCCACCACCACACAATTGGCAGCAAGTACTTACTGGAGCCCAAGCCTCAGAGACAAACACAAAACCTCCCCATCTTCCTCGTCTGATGGGAACCAGCATGCATCTCCAGGGTTTCCAGAGCTGGGAGTCCTGGCCACCCCCAGTACAAAGGCTCTGACTGATGGATGCTGCAGTCACTGGAAGCTGATTTTAAAATGCTCTCCTGCCAGTCTGTCTTCTTCCCTATCCCTGCTGTGCCAAGAAGACGAATAGCCTAAGCCTGAACGGGAAGTCTTTGGCGCTCTCGCTCTACACTGTCCCTTTCCTGCAAGCTTGACAGTCATTCTTAACTTATCTTCACTCCTCATGTTGTTCCTTCACTCACCTGGTCTATATAACCCCTGAACTGGCAGATTAGACCACTTCTCAGAGAAAAGATGATAAAGGCTGTTCTTGCTTTTAAGAACAGAGGCCAGGCAGTGGTATAGAAGGCCTTTTGGACGCAGCCCAGGAAGAGCAGCAGCTGACATCCTGAAGCTTGTCTGAGCACCTGGAGCTGTGACCGTCATTGGTAATCTGTCAGTTGCTGTCCACCATCACCAGCAAGATCAGACCTTCTATCTTGCCCTGCTTGGGTTACTCCTCCTTGGTGCCTGTCAGTCCTGTTTCTGTTGTTACCCACACAGAAATCAAACCTCCCCACTTGTCCATTCTTTTCTGTCTGCTCACTTCACTCCTAGAGAGGACAAGATAAGAACCCAGTCAAAGACAGGGAAGTTAGCTGTGGCGATACAGTAGGTGAAGGATAAGAAGCTCGGCAGAGCCAACTATAGGAGTGTGTAAAAATGAAATCAGTAACAAAGATCCAGTTCCTAATACACAGTTGTCCTGCACTTGGAAACAAGATCCACAAGCAGACAAGGTAGCAAATGAAATAAAACACCCAAAGTATCCTCTAGAAATGCTTAACCTGTCAGAATGGGCAAAGCAAACTGGCCATGACAGATGCCACCTTCTGCCCATCAAGCTAGCAGAGAAAGAAAAAAAAAAAAGACATGTAAATCTGTTACAGATTGGAAATGTAGTCAGGCTCAGCTGTGAAAAAAAGAATGAAACTGTCATTTTCAGAGGAAGACAGACTGAGAAACATCATGCTTTCTACCATGCAGGATCTAGATTTAAACATTGCTGTTGTGGAACATTAGTTGAAGATGTGTTACATTTGTTTATGCTGTGGAACATTTGTTTAACAATGATGTTTTTTTAACTCTGTAAAGCTATGTTACTATGCCTATCTAAAACACCTGAGGGGCTGGAGAGATGGCTCAGAGGTTAAGAGCACCGGCTGCTCTTCCAGAGGACCCGGGTTCGATTCCCAGCACCCACATGGCAGCTAACAACTGTCTGTAGTTCCAGTTCCAGGCAAACACCAAGGCAAATAAATAAATAAATAAAGTTTAAAAACAAAACAAACAAACAAAAAAAACACCTGATTATTCTAATAAAGACCTGAATGACTAATAGTGAGGCAGGAGAGAGAAATAGGTGGGGCTGTCAGGCAGAGAGGATAAATAAGAGAAGAGAGAGAAGAGGAAGGAAAGGATAGGAGGATGCCCCAGGCCAGCCACACAGCCACATGATCACACAGTCACCAGCCCGCACAGCCTCACAGCCAGCCATGAAATAAGAAGAAAAGAAATACATATAAAATAGAGAAAGGTAAAAGCCCAAAAGCAAAATGTAGTTAAAGAGAAATGAGTTGTTTAGTTAGAAAAGCTGTCTAGAAACAGCTTTTCTAGACAACTAAGGCCAGGCATTCATAAATAAGAATAAGTCTCCATGTAGTTATTTGGGATCTAAATGGCAGGTCCCCAAAGAGCAAAGAGAAAAAAAATCAACTACACATTGCATTTAAAAATACGATATGTAATACACAGAAGCAGACAGGGAAGATTTGGGGAAGGGAGGAGATCAGCAAGGGGTCATGGGGGAGGGTCAGCAGGAGAGGAGTAGAATGTGAGCTAAGTACAATCAAGTCCTCACATGAAAATCTCATTGTGAGGGCTGGTGAAATACCTCAGCCAGTGAAGGCGCTTTCCATCAAGCCTGATTTTATATTTTTGGTTGTTAGCCTAGCCTTTAACGGCTGAGCCATCTCTCCAGCCTGAGCTTGATTTTAAATGCCTGTACTTACTTAACTGAGCCAAGAATATCTGTATGGCAGGTGAGACATTGAGCCAGGCTCAGGTTGGAGGAGCCACAGCAAGACCAGGGTTATGACAATTTTATTGAAAGCAGTCAGACTTTTATACCCTTATCAGAAACAGAATATAATGACAATCACCAGGATCCATACAGTTGTAGTTGCTGGGATACAATGATGTTTGCAAACTTTACAGGGTACACAAGTTTACTGTCTCAGACTAGTTGTCTTGTCAGGCTCCCATGCTTCCTTTACTTCTATGGGAACACAGAGAAACACAATTTGGCATGGATGCTTGGCTGCCTAAGGGAGTGCCTCATTTTCTCAGGAACTGAAAGGCACATAAAAGTGCCAGAAACTCTCACCTGAAGAACCCTATGACATGTGCCTTTCAAGGCAGCAAGGCCAGGATAACTCCATGGTTTCTGCACTCGATGACCTGGGTCTGTGTCCTGGAATCCTATGCTGGAAGGACAGAACTAATTCCCATGGGTTGTCCTCCGATCTCTATAGACATGCTATGACATGTATCTCACAGCTCAAGGTACTGTCTGGGGTCAGAGGGAGGTGTGTGTGTGTGCGCGTGTGCGTGTGCGTGTGCGTGTGCGTGTGTGTGTGTGTGTGTGTGTGTGTGTGTGTGTCACCTGAGGGAGCTGTCACAGTTGTTGTTCTATAAGAAAACAGGCTAAGAATCCATGAGAAGCAAGCCAGTAGGAAGTGCCCCTCCATGGCCCCTGTATCAGCTCCTGCCTTTCTTTGGAAATGAGCAACAATGTGAAAAGTGTAATGATACTGAATAAACACTTTCCTCCCCAACGTGCTTTTGGCCATGGTGCTTCATCACAGCCATGGGAACCCTAACTAAGAAACTAGGCTCAGTTTTTCATTGTACAACCCAAGTCTTACTCACAGTTAAGATAGACCTTCGAATATCAACCAAAGCAACCAAGATGGTTTCCCACAGTCATGGCCAGAGGTCCATCCCTCAGGTGATTATAGATTCTGTCAAATTGGTAATTAATTCCATCACACCAACTTGGAAAAAAAAAAAAAAGAAAAGAAAAGAAAAGAAAACTACTCTGTAGAGTAAAAATGTGTTCCAGGGCCTCTGTTCCTTCATTTCCCTCATCTACTCTTTTGAGCCACCATGTGGTTGCTGGAGCTGAACTCAGGTCCTCTGGAAGAGCAGCCAGTGCTCTTGACCTCTGAGCCACTTCTCCAGCCCGTCATTTACTCTTTTGAAATGTTTATAATTTAATTACATATTAACAGGCATTTCAGGCCATAGGACCAAAATTACAAAAGAAAAACATGGCAAACAAAAGGAAAAAAAAACAGATCTGTGGGTGACTCTGATACAGGAGTTTTCTGGTTGTAATTAACAGTATCAACATATTTGGGGAAACTGAAGAGAATCACCACTGGTATCTACAAAATCTTGGTCTACTCCTTTTCCTTTCCTCCCTCTGACTTCTCTGCCGATGCTGCCACCTTCTGGTGATTTCTGACACTTCAGAGCTGCCTCCCGCTGGTCATTGCCTTTGGAAGCCCACTTCGACTTGCAGCAGATAGAGCCCCATAAATGCATTGTTGCTCAGGACCCGCCAGTAGCCCCGTTACTGGTACTCAGAGGAAACTGCAGCATTGGTGCCTGGCTTCCTAGGTCCCAAAGCCAGGGCCTATTCCCTCGGTTCCCGCCAATCTCCAGGAACCTCCTGTGTGCCTTGCTCCAATTGTTTGCCCACTCCTTGCCCAGATCAGCTGCAACCCCACTTCCTGCCTTCGCCAGCTTGCCTTCAAAGCACCTGCTTTAAGAGGTCACCTTCTCTGGTAGATAACCACCAGTACCTTACTAATTCCAATTAATCTTTAAAACAAAACGACATTGACTTTCTCATTGTCTCACAAGTAAGGACAGTGAAACATAGAGAAGTTGGGTGAATTGTTCAGGGTGAATTGTTCAAGATCTCAGAAAATAGCTGGTGACTCCAGGGTCTAAGCACACTGCATGATCTCAGTCTATGAGTCCTGGGCATCCACACAGGTACCATGCTCTTAGCTCTTTCCAGGGCATGTAAGATGGAGTGCACTAGACTTGTTGGACAGAAGGCAGGATGAATGAAGTCCATTTTCAGTCATGAGCAGCTATCACACCAGAAACACACTGTAGCCAGTGCAGACAGTAATAAGAAGGCTTAGAACTAAGAGCGTGGGAAAACCCAGGTTTTGTGCCATTGGATAGGATGCTGGCCAATTGGCTTTGATGTCCTCCAAACCCAAAGCAAAACAACTTTGAGCTACATTATTTTAAAAAAAAAAAAGCATACACATACACACACACACACACACACACACACACATACACACACACACAAAAACCCTACATCAGATATGGCAGTTTTGTGAAAAACCTAAACAAAAAACAACAAATTGACTCAGAGAAGTGAGTGTCCATGGGTTTCTATGCTTTACCTTGAGTACCAAAATCCTTCATCTCAGAGGCAGGGGTCTCCTGTCTTTTGTCTACATCTAGAACAACAGCATGCTCATTTGGGGCTTGAGCCATGGTTGAGATACAGTTTGTATGCATTATCCAAAGAATTACATGTTCAAAGCTTGTCCCTCATGTTGGGAAGAGGTTGGACCTTTAAGAGATGGGACAAGAGGAAAATAAGAGATTTTGAGGGAATGGTCCTCAGAGCATGTCCCAGAACTGAGAGATGTGAAGAAGCAAAACTGGCCCCTCCCTACATTCTAGCTCTGTTCTGGCATGTGTTCTTCTTAAGTACTTCTATATTTTGATGTTGTCTGCTTATAAGACCCTCACCAAAGCCAAGCCAATCCAGAATCATGCCTTGAACTTCTAAACTATGAATTCAATAAACTTCACAAGGACTAGCTTATAGTATACCAGCCAAGACAGAATAAGAGGTTGGAGGAGCCAGAATTTGTTGATCAGATGTCCACACATTGTAGAAGAGGCATCTGAGGAATTTCACTGCTAATGAAGGGAGTCTCTACTAGCCAGGGTTTTCTAGAGGAACAGAATTTATAGAATGAATCTACTTATATCTATATATTTATATATAAAAGGTGATTTATTAAAATGGCTTATAGGCTGTGGTCCAGCTAATCCAATAAATGGCTGCCTATAAATGAAAGGTCCATGCCTTAGGGATTCTATTACTATGAGACGCCAAGACCACAGAAACTCTTATAAAAACAAAACAAAACAAAACAAAAAACATTTAGTTAGGGCTTGTTTACAGTTTCAGAAGTTTAGTCCATTTAGTCATTACGGCAGGACGTGGTGGTATGTAGGCAGACATGGTGCTGGAAAAGGAACTGGGAGTCCTACATCTTGATCTCCAGGTTACAGAAAATGAGCTAAACTAGACATAGCTTCAGCATATATAAGACCTTAAAGCCCACCTGCACAGTGACACACTATGGCGGATATATTGTATATCAAATAAAGATTGCCTGAAGATCAGAGGACAGAGCCAGCCACAGAGTTAGCCATAGAGGTCAGGCAGTGGTGGCACACACCTTTAATCCCAGCACTTGAAATCCTATGCCTCTGCTCTCAGTACTTGAGAAACACTCATGCCTTTAATCCCAGCAACTATACAGGTTGAAATAGGAAGTGATATAGCAGAGAAATTAATATAAGGCAGCAGGAGACAGGAGTTTGGCCCTTTGCTCCCCTTGTCCATTTCAGTCTGCACTTCCCAACACATCTCTGTTCCATCTGAGGATTCATGGAAACAAAATCTACCCCTCTACCCCTTTCAGTCTAAGGATTCAGTAGTGGTAAGAACCAGCTGTGGTTTGTTTCTCTGTCTCTCTGATCTTTCAGCTTTTCCTCCACATCTGGCTCCAGGGTTTTATTATAAGATCCATTAGAATTCATGCAAAACACACTTCCTCCAACAAGGCCGTATCTATTCCAAAGCCACACCTTCTAATAGTGCCACTCGCTATGAGTTTATAGGGACCAAATTATATTCAAATTACTACAGTCCGGAGCTGGAGAGATAGCTCAGCAATTAAGAGCACTAACTGTTCTTCCAGAGGTCCTAAGTTCAATTCCCAGCAACCACATGGTGGCTCACAACCATCTATAATGACATCTGGTACCCTCTTCTGTATACTGTATACATAATAAATAAATAAATCTTTAAAAAATGTTACAGTTCAAGAATCAAGTAGTTGTTGAATCCATGAGGCTGGACTTCTCAGCTGGTCTCCGGTATACAGTAGAATCCTAGGTTCTGATGCCAGTGAAGGAATGGACCTGCCAGCGAGAGCAAGCGGACAAGGGGAGCCAGCTTCCTTCTTCCATGTCCTTATATAAGCTGCCAGCAGAAGGTGTGGCCCACGTTAAGAATGGATCTTCCCACTGCTGTTGGCTTTTCTTTTGCTCTTGCCCCACGTTGAAATGCCAAAATGTTGGTTGTTTCTACTCTTTGCTGTTTTGGGGGCCCATCACCCAGCTCCCAAATAAATCACACATGGAGGCTTATTACCACTTATAAATGCCTGGCCTTAGCTTGGCTTGTTTCTTGCCAGCTTTCCTTAACTTAAATTATCTCATCTGCCTTTTATCTCTGGGCTTTTCCCTTTCTTTTGCTGTACACCTTTCTTTGTTTCTTGCTCTGTGGCTTGCTGTGTCGCTGGATGGCTGGTCCCTGAAGTCCTCCTTCTCTGGCTACTTTTTTCTTGCTCTTTGATCTTCTTTATTCCCAGATTTCTCTGTCCGTTTATTCTCTCTGCCTTCTAGCCCTGCCTATTCTTTCCCCTGCCTCCCTATTGGCTGTTCAGTTCTCTATTAGATCATCAGGGGTTTTAGACAGGCAAAGTAACACAGCTTCACAGAGTTTAATTAATCCAACACAAACAAAAGTGGTATACCTTAAGATAATATTCCACAACACCCCACCTCAAAGATTGGATTAAAAGTGGGTCTTACTAGGTCTGGAGAGTTGGCTCAGTGGTTAAGAGTGGCTGCTGTTCCAGAGGACCCAGCAGCTTCAATTCCCAGCACCCACATGGCAGCTCACAACTGTCTATAACTCCTGTTCCAGGGGATCCAGCACCTTCACATAGACATAAATGCAGGCAAAACACTAATGTAAATAAAATACAAATATACAAAAAATACAAATATACAAACTACTTTTAAAAGAGAATTGGGTCTTCCCACTTCAGATAATTAAATAAAAAAACCCTCTCAAGTGTGCCCAGCTGTTAGGGTTTGAGTTAGTCCCAGATGTAGTGAAATTGACAACCAAGAACAGCCATAACCAGTCCATGGCTTGTCACCTTGACAAACAATCATACCTCCTTATGTCATATTTAATTTCCAAATTAAAACAATAACCAGTTCACAATTATGCCTACCATGATATAACTACCCCACATACAATGAATGGCATGTGCATTATAGATTTAAAATAGGTGGCAATGTCCCTTGAGAGATATTCTTTCAGTATCTCAAACTTAAATATAACTACTGATGGTTTTTGTTGTTTGTTTTGTTTTTCTAAACAGGATTTCTCTATGTAGCTTTAAAGCCTGTCCTGGAACGCTCTGTAGACCAGGCTGACCTCCAACTCACAGAGATCCACCTGCCTCTGACTCCCCAGGGCTGTGATTAAAGGCCTCTGCCACCACTGCCTGGCCACTGATGTTTTCTTCATTGATGTTACATTTCATGATAAAGAAAGAAACATGAACATTTTTATAAACACATTCTTAACAAAATATGACAAAATCACTCATGAAAATTATAACCCTCATTTCTGCAACTGGTCACATGACCTTAGCTAGTATTTATAACTACTTTTATCTACTACCTATTCTATAGTTCTTCCAGGAATGCAATAATGTTTTTGATTCGCTAATTTTCCTGGCAGAGACAGCTCTAAAGACTTCCATTTAGTCTTTTATGATGATAATAGCCCTCGCTCCACAGGTCAGAAAACCAATGTGAGAATTCTGCCATCTTCTAAGTATTTCTATCCCAGTTACACATTCTGACTGGGAAAATAACCACAGGGTGAGTTCAGGGACCCAATGGACCTACTGTTAGTTGGACTTCAACCAAATCTCCATTAATCTCTTTACCTCCATAAGCCTCTGCTTTAACAGGAGGGACATAATATTTCTTGGGGTCTCTCAGTATCTACATTAATTCAGAGCCAGCTTCCAATAGACCCCCTGATAATTTCCTTACACCAGAGTATAGTTACCTTGTAAGGTTCTTCCAGGAATGGACTGGGAAAGGCTAACAGTAAAATTCTTAGGTATTTTATCAAGATTCTTTCTCAGGGGAACTTGGCTTTCCTATTATACAAGGAGTTCTGTGTCTACAAACTGGCTCAAGTCTGAAAATTGGTTCATGGGCCAAGGGACTGAGATTCTCTTTTGCCATGATCCAGTGTGTAAGGATTCCTGACACATCAGGTGGTAAACTCAACACGGTGCTGAGTGAGATAAGAATTCCTGGAATGCAGTGGCCACTTGGTAAAGCCAAGATGGCACCTGCAGAACACACCATACATGGACGACACACCCCTAGGCATGGCTGCATAAATCTTTGGCTGCCCATTCTCTTAAAAGGAGCTGCCATGTGAAAAATCTGTCTCTCTTTCTCTTCTGCTTCTCTGCCCCTGTACTTGCTTGACAACTTTCCTGAAAAAACTCTAGTGTGGCATCTGGCAGTGTGTGTCTGATCTCACGTACAAAACCAACACAGTGAAACCTTTCTTTAATTTGTTTGGGCATTTTTCCATGTATACAACTCAAATAAAAATGCAGTAACATTCTTATCTTCGTGCCTGGAAGTGAGACATTGCTATAACAGGCCTGATCATGCTGTTGTTGAATATGGATGACTTTGAGACTTTAGACTAGAATAGCAATTGGACACATTGAGTGGGGCTTTAATGGGCCATCCTTGTAGGAGCATGAAGACAGTGTTGAAGGCCATTTGGACTGTGAGAGCTTAACTCTAGAGGTCTCAGAAGGAAAGAATACTAGTAAGCAGCCTAGATAATGTTCTTGTGATTTTTTTAAGATTTATTCATTTATTATGTATACAGTGCTCTGCCTGCATATATGCCTACACACCAGAGGAGGGCACCAGATCTCATCATAGATGGTTGTGAGCCACCATGTGGTTGCTGGGAATTGAACTCAGGACCTCTGGAAGAATAGTCAGTGCTCTTAACTGCTGAGCCATCTCTCCAGCCCCTGATAATGTTCTTGTGATATTTTGACAAAGAACCTGAGGCTAAATTGAGGTTTCTATTAGATGTCTTGATGGAAAATATTTCAAACAAGCCTAGTATGGACTATGTTATGTGGTTACTAGTAATCACTGTTACGCAGATCTATAATTAAAAGGAGAAAGCTGGACAAAAAGAAATACAAATGTACAATCTGAAGAGAAAAGGAGCTCAAGGAAGTGTAATGAAACTAAGTGTAGTGTTCAAGGAGTTAAAGAAAATCCTGATGGTAAATGGAATATGGGGAGTAGTAACCTCAGGGCAAGACCCCACTCCTGGTACAAACTTCTGCCTTAGTTACTGTTCTATTGCTGTCAAGAGATACCACATCTAAGGCAACTTGGGTGGTGTTTTGAAAGAAAACAGCCCCCAAAGGAAGTGACACTATTAGGATGTGTGGCCTTGTTGGAGTAGGTGTGGTCTTGCTGGATGAAGTGTGTCACTGTAGGCGGGCTTTTAGGTGTCATATGCTCAAACCAGTGTGGGACACAGTTCACTTCCTGTTGCCTGCAAATCAAGATGTAGAACTCTCAGCTCCTTCTCCAGCACCATGTCTGCCTGCACGATGCCATGTCCTGCCATGATGATAATGGACTAAACCTCTGAAACTGTTAGCCAGCTCTGATTAAAAGCTTTCCTTTATAAGAGTTGCTGTGGTCTTGGTGTCTCTTTACAGCAATAGAATCCCAAACTAAGACCACTTGTATAAAGAAAGCATTTATTTGGGGCTTGCTTACAATTTCAGTGGCTTAGTTCTTTATCATCATGGTGGGGAGCATGGCCACACACATGGTATTGGAGCGATAGCTGAGAGCTATATCCTGACCTGCAGGTTGAAAGAGAAACACCAGACTGGACATGGCCTTTTGAAAGCTCAAAGCCCACTCCCAGTGCCGTGCTTCCTCCAAAGCCACACCTCCTAATCCTTCTAATCCTTACAAATAGTGCTATTCCCCGATGAGCAAGTATTCAAATATATGAGCCTCTGAAGACCATTCTTACTCAAACCACCACATAGTCAAAGATGAGGAAAGCAGAAGGTTGACCCCATTTGGATTGTTGGATTGAGGGTGGAGATATCAGAACAAAGTCTTAGTTTTAATATAGAGAGATATAGAGATATATGCAAGCAAATTTCTGCGATGGAAATGATGCTCACCTCCTCGGGAAGGGAAGCACGCTAGAGCCCAATCAAGGTCTCTACCCATTTCCTTATTGAAAAGACCATTCTTTCTGAGAACAAACACCCAGACTACAGCTGAGAAACCTTCACATTGTGTGCAGGAAGGGAAGTGCTGGCAGGTTAGACCAGCCAGGGAAAAATAGACACCAGCTGGAAGTAGGTGTGAAGAACTTCAGGGAGCGTGATTCAGTGCAGACAAGAGTGGACATGCATGAATGCAGGAGGCAGAGGAGGAGGTCTGACCTCATAGAGAATATCTCAGATTCTCCCTAGAAACAGTTTAAGGAGTACATAAGTTAATGAAGCAAAATGTTTCCTGATCAATCTGACAGCGGGATCTTGGTTGACTCACATCACCAGGTGATAGCTGTCATTGCTGTACGTCCATTGGTGCCATGGGTCTGGAACATCACTAGAGGTGTGGAAATCACAAGGAAACCTGCAGCACTAAGGGGAGTGCCCTGCCTAGGAGACATTAGCAAGAGCTCTATGGACTGGATGGGCTTTAGCAAAATCCTTGCTTCATGAAGATTAAGGTTGAGTGTGGTTACTTTGTATCAGCTGACTTTCAAAGTACTTCTTTCTTTTTTGAGTCAAGGTTTCTCTGTGCAGCTCTGGATATCCTGGAACTGGTTTTGTAGACCAGGAAGACCTCAAACTCACAGAGATCTGCCCGCCTCTGCCTCCTGAGTGCTGGGGATGAGAGGCATGCACTATCACTCCCAGCCCTCAAAGTACTCTGAGGTGTGTTAGGAGCAACATGTTGCTTGCTGCTCTGATGGTGCAGAAAAACCAAAGCAGCCACATGGGGGAAGAAAGAGGAGGGTGACGGCAGGACAAATGTGACAAACGATGGTGTTGAGAGTCATCAGCTCCTGTGTAACCTGTATGCTGATGCACAAATCCCATTTAATCCTATAATAAAACCCAGAGCCAGATACTGGGGAAAATCTGAAAGATCAGAGAGACAGAGGAACAAACCACAGCCAGTTCTCACCACTACTGAATCCTCAAGCCAAAAGGGATAAATACTGTCTGCACAAACCCTCAGACTGTATGCTTCTGAGCCAAAAGGGAAGGAAAACACAGGGGAAACAGTGGGCTGAACTCCTGTCTCCTCCCACCTTATATCCCTTTCTCTGTCCAGCCACATCACTTCCTGTCTCAACCTTCCCAGTGCTGGGATTAAAGGTGTGAACCACCACTGCCTGGCTCACTTTCTCTTTTGGACTGGATTAATCTCCTGTAGTCTAGGCTTGCCTTGAACTCACAGTGATCCAGACAGATCTCTGCCTTCCTAAGATTAAAGGAATGTTTCACCATTGCCTGACTTTTCTAGCTAACTCTGTGACTGGCTCTGTCCTCTGATCATCAGACAAGCTTTATTTCTTATATTATAAACAATATATCACCACAATGTGTTACTTTTCTATGATTTGGAAATACAAATGTGGGTAAAACAGCTTGTCTGTAGAGAGCAGAAGAGTGGCCACTGGATGAGGACAGGACTGGAAAAGTGATTCCAAGACATGAGGATGGGACTTGGGGCTCCACACACGTTGGGGGTTCACAAAAACCTGCCACAAATCATCTGACACCCAAGGAGGGGAGCACAGAGTTGGTACCAGTGCAGAAAGTCATGTTCTAAAGTTGACGGTTTTCAACCCTCTGATCTAATCCCTAGTGCCATATCCAGTAGAGAATCTCCACACAGAACCAATATATATATTACAGGGTCAATCAAGACTAAATTTTAGGGGATTTGGAAATGGATCTATGGGTAGAATACAGTGTGAGGACCTAAGTTTGGATCCCCAAATCATGAAAAGCCTGATGCTGCAGGGCACGTGAGATCTCGATGCGCCCATGCCAGCATGGAAGATGGAGGGGGACTTTCCAGAAGTGCTTGGGCCAACTATACAGCTGTGTGCCATGGATAACAAGAGAACATGTCTTAAACAAAGTGAAACCCATGGACACTTGGGGTCTCCTCTGAATTCTGCACACATGTCACATGCACTTTCCCCAGTTAAATTTTTTAAGATCTGCAAAATGTAAAGTAAGGTATGGTAGTTCACGCCTGTAAACCCAGCATCCAAGATACTGAGGCAGGAGAATTGTCAGAAGTTCCATGCTATGCTGAGCAGAAGGAGGAGGAGGAGAAGGAGGAGGAGGAGGAGGAGGAGGAGGAGGAGGAGGAGAAGGAGAAGGAGAAGAAGAAGAAGAAGAAGAAGAAGAAGAAGAAGAAGAAGAAGAAGAAGAAGAAGAAGAAATCAAATAATACATTTACATTCAGGGGGGAAAACATATGTAAAACAAGACTCCATGATTCCATGATGCCTAGAGGCAGGTAGCTGTTTTGAAAAGATGTGTCACAGGAAAAAGGAACCACATTGGTGTGGGTCCAGTATCTTCAGCCTTGTTCTCAGAATAACAGCTCCTGCTCTTGCTTGGTGATACTGCCCCCTGGTGGTCTGGACGGACTGGTGTCAGGGATTCTGCCGCTTTGATAAAGCTGGAAGACTCAAGCAACTTGGCAAGGAAAAGGTTTATTTTGTCATCAAGGGAGATCATGACAGGAACTCAAGACAGGGATCTGGAAGCAGGGATTGATGGGAAGACCATGAAGCAGTGATGCCTCCTTGTCCCGACCACCTCGACCAGCAAGGAAGACACAACATCAAGCTCTTTGTTCAGCAGTTTATTCAGGAACCTTGAACAATTTTCTTCTGACCCTGGGGAAACCCGCTCGTGGCCTAAATAGCCTCTGGGCAGCCAACCCTAGTATGCCACATGGGCACTACCGATAGGCCCAGGTATGCAGAAGCAAGCCAGATTCTTAGCCTTAGCCAATTATGGAGTTGTTTGTCACTGAGAGCACTCACCGTCGGGAAGGTGGAGGGTGGAAGCCAGCGCCATCTTTAAGGTGCAGCTGCACGCAGCTCCCTACAGTTCCCCCTTATTTATATTATAGCAACAGGCAAGAGTAGAGGCCTGATCTCTGTAGAGTGGACCAGGGACATTGTACTGATCCTCACTCAGGTGTTGTCCACCCGATGAGTACCAGACCCGTCCGATACCCTTTTTCACAGAGGTGGGACGCAAGGTATCAACCCACATGCAATCAGGCATGCTCTTCTTGGGGCCCAAGTCTCGGTGGGCCCCAAGTGCAGTGCTCAAGCCTTGCATCCTGTGCCTAGGACAATTAATCCTTTAAGGTAGCCAGCCAAACATGAGGGGACTGTCCTGCCTCAACGGCTGTAAAGGTTTGAATAATCATGGCTGCACTGCAATGCTGGGAAGCCTTAATTCGGCAAATGCACCACAAGCACACCAAGGAGACCAACACCAGGAGGCCCGTCAAGGCTCCTATACCCTCCCACTCCTTAAGATGGTTTATGGCATCAGAGATCCACAAGGACAATTCCTCTGCCAGTCCAGCATCCACCCGGGTCGAGTTCACCGTGACGATAGCCACCCTCAGCTGCTCCATCAGGTTGTCAAATTCTCCCATCCAATTACCTAAAAGATAACTGGACAATTACTTAGACAGATTTACAGCATGGGTAAAATTGCCATATTGTATACTAGTCATACAAAGTCCACCATATTTTCACTGACAGCCAAGTTGAGGAATCTACCAGAGGGTGTCAATTTGCTCTTGAACCAGGTCAATCCTTTGGTTGACCACTATCAAGCCTCCCTTTAGCTGAGCATTAATGCCCTTTTGTACATCCATGGCTTGTGCTACATTGGCAGAAAGATTATTCAATGTCTGAGCAGTCTGCACAGTATGACTCATAGCAACGGCCACAGTAGTAAGCCCCAACTACCACCAGGGAAACAGCCTAACAATGGCGGTTGTAATCCCGAAGTCTCTTTTGTGCCTAAATTGAGTCATGGCATCAGGAGCAATAGTCTCATCCACATAAAGTTGACACATGGGTGCATTGGGGTCAGCTGGGATACATTATATACCCCTCTTGGCTCCTCCTCAGTCATAATTCCCCCCACCTGGATGACAGAAGTCTCATTTACATTCTGCTGGGCAGCTGTGGACCTTTGCACCCAGAAGCCCACTACACATGCCTTAATCAAAGGTGATTGATTAATCTGCATGTGAGCCAGAAAGTCAAATCAGTAGAATAAAGTTGCCCTTTATTAGGTTAAGACAAGCTAATGTTTCTAATTCTAAGTTCCTGTTTCTCCATATTTCTTCCCCCCCTTTTTTTTTAAACTTTATTTATTTGTTTGGTTTGCCTTGGTGTTTGCCTGGAACTGGAACTACAGACAGTTGTTAGCTGCCATGTGGGTGCTGGGAATTGAACCCGGGTCCTCTGGAAGAGCAGACGGTGCTCTTAACCGCTGAGCCATCTCTCCAGCCCCATTTCTATTTGTAATTAAGTTTCCATTCCCTAGGTCTCCTGTAAACTGTTACCACCCCATTTTTCTTGTTTAGCTTTGCTAGGATACAATAAGGGAAGGAACAAAGACAATGTATAACCACCTATGCTCTAGCCCTTGCTCAAAAGCAAAATCCAAGTCCTGAGGCTCCTAGGTAAACCATGGGGCAACGATATTACATTCCTCTAAGAATCCCTCCAAGGTGCTCTTTTCTAATTTGAAATTCTTTGAATGAAGCAGTTCCTTAAGAGCCAAAAAAATTGGGTGTGACGGAGAAGCACCCATAACTAGTCTAGTAACCTCTTATGTAACCTCTTGCTTTTGCTTTCAATTCGCCTGCTGGCGAGCCTTTTGTCCCGCTCTCTCTTTATCTACAGAGGAGAGCAAAAATTTTACCCACTTTTGACGTGGATTCCCACTTTACCAAGGAACTTTTTTATCCACTTTTATCGCGGATTCCCACCTTACCTGGGAACTTACCAGTGCACTGCCCTGACCACAGAAAGTTCTGAGCCTTCGTTGAGAGTAGATTCCCGGTATGGGCCACCACTTGTCATGACCGCCTCGACCAGCAAGGAAGACACAACATCAAGCTCTTTATTCAGCAGTTTATTCAGGAACCTTGAACAATCTTCTTCTGACCCTGGGGAAACCCACTTGTGGCCTAAATAGCCTCTGGGCAGCCAACCCTAGTATGCCACGTGGGCACTACCGATAGGCCCAGGTATGCAGAAGCAAGTCAGATTCTTAGCCTTAGCCAATTATAGAGTTGTTTATCACTGAGAGCACTCACCATGTGGAAGGTGGAGGGCGGAAGCCAGCGCCATCTTTAAGGCATGGCTGCACGCAGCTCTCTACACCTCCTGTCTTGCTCCTTCCTCATGGTTTGCTCAACCTACTTTCTCAATAACATCCAACACCACCAGCCCAGGGCCTCCCCACAACACCAATCAAGAACATGCACCCCAGACTTGTCCATAGGCACATATAGTGGGGGAATTTTCTAAATTGAGGTTTTTCTCTTCCAAAATTGTTCTAGTTTATATCCAGTTGACATAAAACTAGCCAGCACAAGGGCTGAGAGATGGCTCAGTGATTGAGAGCACTGATTGTTCTACTAGAAGACCCTAGTTCAATTCCCAGCTAACAACTGTCCATAACTCCAAGATCTGACCCCCTCACACAGACATACATGCAGGCAAAACACCAATGTACATAAAATAAGAATAAATAAATTATTTTTAAGAAAAACTAGCCAGCACAATTGTCAAGTGGATGCACAGACACATCACTATTCAACTAGAACCTTTCCTTTCTCATTTGTCCCCAAGATGGCATGCTAATATTAGTATACTGACATAAAGCTCAAATAACTTTAAAAGTCCTATAGTCTTAAAAATTTCAGTCTCTTTAATACAGCCAAAATCCCTCTCAGTCCCTTGCTGTATCTCTAAAACTCCAAAGTATCTATAAAATTCTGAAGTCTCTTGAAAAGTTCAAAGTCAAGCATGACCCCATGGGTGTCCAAAGCAGAGTGGAGTCAGGCAGCTTCAGAAAGATCCCATGACCTGACCAGAGTAAAAAATTTTGCAGACTCCATGTCCAGAACAGACAGGACACACACAACCCCTGTAGCCACAATGGACTAAGATTCCACTAAGACCTGTCTAAGAGTGAACTAAGGAAGCAATGGGCAGACGTCAGTGTAAGAATGCATATGACAATATGAAGAACAACATGGCACCACAAGAAGAAGCTGATGTCTCTACAACACCAAGACCTGAACAGAGCAATGAAGAGGAAACAGAAGGAAACAAGAATACAAACACCTTTATGAAGATTATAGAAGCCTTAAAAGAGGATATGAAAAAAAATCCCTTAAAGAAATAGAAGAAAAACAAATAAAAAATTGGAAGAGATGAATAAATCCTTGAAAGAAAACTGAGAAAGAGAAATTGAACAAATGAAAGAATCATTCCAGAAACTAAAAATTGAAATAGAAACAATAAAGAAGGCACAAAGCAAAGCAAAGAATGAAATAGAGAATCTGAAGAAATGATCTGGAGCTACAGATACAAGCATAACCAACAGAATCCAAGAGATGGAAGAGAGAATCTCTGCAGTAGAAGATTCAATAACGGAAATAAATAAATCACTCAAAGAAAACACCAAAACCAAAAAAGCCATAACACAAAATGTTCAGGAAATGTTGGATACCATGAAAAGACCAAATCTGAGAATAATAGGAATAGAAGAAGGAGAAGAATACCAGCTCAAAGGCACATATAATGTATTCAATAAAATCACAGAAGAAAACTTTCCTAACCTGAAGAAGGAAATGCCTATAAAGATACAAGAAGCTTACAGAACACCACATAGAATAGATCCCCCAAAAAATCTGCTTGCCATATAATAATTAAGCCACAAAACATAAAGAACAAAGAAAAAATATTAAGATCTGCAAAGGAAAAGGGCCAGCTTACCTTTATAAAGCAGACCCATCAGAATAATGCCAAACTATTCAATGGAAACAATGAAAGCAAGAAGATCCTGGTCAGAAGTTATACAGACACTAAAAAGGTATGGCTGCCAACCTAGACTATTATACCCAGCAAAACTATTAATCACCATAGGTGGAGTAAGATGTTTCACAACAAAGACAAGTTAAAACAATACCTATCCACAAATCCAGCACTACAGAAAGCACTTGAGGGAAAACTCCAACCTAAGGAACCCTAATACACCCATGAAACCACAAACAATTGATAATTCCACAGAAGAAAAATCCTAAGAATGGAAATACATACAAACTATCACCAAAAATAACAGGAAGTAACAATCAGTGGTCATCACTATCCCTTAACATCAATGGACTTAATACACCTATAAAAAGACACACCCTAACACAATGGATACAAAAACAAAAGTCAACCTTCTTCTTCAAATGGATTTAATAGATATTTACAGAAGCTTTCATCTGAACACAAAGGAATATACATATTTCTCAGAACCCCATGGAACTTTCTCTAAAATTAACCACATACTTGATCATAAGGCAAATACCAATAGATACAAAAAAAAAAATGGGAACAACCTCTTGTATCACACCAGACCACCATGGCCTAAAGCTAGAATTCAATGACAACAAAAATCACAGGAAGCTTACAAACCATGGAAACTGAACATCTCTACACTGAACCACCGCTGGGTCAGGGAAGAAGGTAAGAAAGAAACCAAAGACTTTCTAGAATTTAATGAAAATGAATCCTCCACATACCCAAACTTATGGGACACAATGAAAGCAATGTTAAGAGGAAAATTCATAGCACTAGATGCCTATATAAAAAACCAAGAGAAAGCTCACACAAGAGACCTAACAACTCAGCTGAAGGCTTTAGAACAATTAGAAGCAAACTCATCTAGAAGGAGTAGAAGGCAGGAAATAATCAAACTTAGGGCTGAAATCAGTATAATAGAAACAAAGAGAACAATACAAAAAAAAAATTGGGGCTGGAGAGATGGCTCAGCGGTTAAGAGCACCGTCTGCTCTCCCAGAGGACCCGGGTTCGATTCCCAGCACCCACATGGCAGCTAACAACTGTCTGTAGTTCCAGTTCCAGGCAAACACCAAGGCAAATAAATAAATAAATAAAGTTTTTTTTTAAAAAAATCAATGAATCAAAAAGTCGATTCTTTGAGAAAATCAACAAGATAGACAAATCTTTATCCAAACTAACCAAAAGACAGAGAGTATTCAAATTAACAGAATCAGAAATGAAAAGGGGGACATAACAACAGACCCCGAGGAAATTCAGAGAATTCTCAGGTCATACTTTGAAAATCTATGCTCTACTAAAATGGAAAGCCTAAAAGAATGGACAGCTTTCTGGACAAGTACCAAATACCAAAATTAAATAAAAAACAGATTAAAGACCTAAACAGACCTATAACACCAAGAAAAATTGAAGCTGTTATTAAAAGTCTCCCAAATAAAAAAAAGCCCAGGTCCAGATGGTTTTACTGCAGAATTCTACCAGACATTCGAAGAAGAACTATTACCAATACTGTTCCATACAGTGGAAACTGAAGGAACACTGCCAAACTCTTTTTATAAGACCACAATCACCCTAATACCCAAGCCACTCAAAGATGCAACAAAGAGAATTACAGACCAATCTCCCTCATAAACATTAATGCAAAAATATAGGAAAAATTTCTAAGTATAATAAAGGCGATTTACAAGAAGCCAATGGCTAACATCAAACTAAATGGAGAGAAACTCAAAGCAATCCCACTAAAATCAGGAACTAGACAAGGCTGTCCCCTCTCCCTTTATCTATTAAATATAGTTCTTGAAGTTTTAGCCAAAGCAATAAGAGAATAAAAGGAGATTAAGGGGATACAAATTAGAAAAGAAGAAGTGAAACTATCTCTATTTGCAGATGATATGATTGTATACATAAGTGACTCACAAAATTCTACCAGGGAACTTCTACAGCTGATAAACTACTTTAGCAATGTAGCAGGATATAAGATTAATTCAAAAAAATCAGTAGCCCTCCTATACACTAAAGACAAACAGGCTGAAAACAAAATAAGGGAAATATCACCCTTTATAATAGCTGCAAATAGCATTAAATACCTTGGAATAACTATAACAAAAGAAGTAACAGATCTGTTTGACAAAAACTTTAAATCACTGAAGAAAGAAATTGAAGAGGATATCAGAAAATGGAAAAATCTCCCGTGCTCCTGGATAGGTAGGATTAACATAGGAAAAAATGGCAATCTTACCAAAAGCAATCTACAGATTCAACTCACTTTCCATCAAAATCACAACACAATAATTTATGGACCTTGAAAGAACAATGCTCAGCTTCATTTGGATAACAGGAAAGCCAGGATTGCCAAAACAATTTTGTTCAACAAAAGAACCTCAAGAAGCATTACAATTTCTGAGTTCAAGTTATATTATAGAGCTACAGTAATAAAAACAGCCTGGTACTGGCATAAAAACAGACTTATGGAACAATGGAATTGAATTGAAGACCCAGACATTAACCCACATTCCTATGAATACCTGATTTTTGACAGAGGTCAAAAATATTCAATGGAAAAAAGACAGTACTTTCAACAAATTGCGTTGGTATACCTGGATGGCAGTATGTAGAAAAATGCAAATAGATCCAAGCCTATCACCCTGCACAAAACTCAAATCCAAGTGGATCAAATCCTCAACATTAAACAATCTACGATAAACTTGATAAAAAAGAAAGTGGGAAATACCCTCCAACGCATTGGCACAGGTGACCACTTCCTAAATCTAACACCAGTAGCACAGACACTAAGTACAACAATTAATAAGTGGGATCTCCTGAAACTGAGAAGTTTCTGTAAGGCAAAGGATACAGTCATTAAAACAAAACGACAGCCTACAGAATAGGAAAAGATTTTCACCAACTCTACAAGTGAAAGAGGACTGATCTCTAAAATATATAGAGAACTCAAGAAACTAGAAACCCAAACCCTGCATAACCCAATCAAAAAATGGGGTTCAGAATTAAAAAGGGAATTGTCAGCAGAAGAATTACAAATGGCTGAAAGACACTTGAAAAAATGCTCAACATCTTTAGTCATCAGAGAAATGCAAATCAAAACAACTCTGAGATACCACCTTACACATGTCAGAATGGCTAAGATCAAAAACACAAATGATAGCCTATGCTGGAGAGGATGCAGAGCAAAGGGAAACTCCTCCATTGTTGGTGGGAGTGTCAGCTTGTTCAGCCACTCTGGAATGTGGTATGGAGGAGTCTCAGAAAACTGGGAATCAATCTCCCCAAGGATCCAGCAATACCACTTCTGGGTGTATACCCTAAAGACACACATTCACACTCCAAAAGCACTAGCTCAGCTATGTTCATAGCAGTGTTATTTGTAATAGCAAGAACCTGGAAACAACCTAGATGCCCCTCAGCTGAGGAATGGATTAACAAACTGTGGTACATCTACACAATGGAGTACTACTCAGCAGTAAGAAAAAAATGATATCCTAAAATCTGCAGGCAAACGGATGGATGTGGAGAATATCCTCCTGAGCGAGGTCTCACAAACCCAGAAGGATAAGCAGAGTATTTAGTCACTCATCAGTGGACTTTAAGCAAAAACATTTTTTTTCATTGAAAGATGATGGGTGGTGAATAAAGTGATTTAAACACACTTAAACACACACACACACACACACACGCACACACACACCAACTTCTGGTTTGACTGTAGAAGGGTTGCTTAGCAGAAATTTGTGGTGGCCATAATGCATCTGTGGGCATTAGCTGTGACCTACTGTGCTTTCTTTATCTGTAGCTGAGCCTAACCTGGCTTGAGAAGCTTTAGATTTAATTTCGTATGTTTCATGCATTTTAGAGAAAAGAGAAGCTTTATTACTGTTTGGATTTTTTATCTATTTTGAATATTTTGCTTTTTTATATAATGTTTGATATTGGTTTTCAAAAAACAATAAAAAAATAAATTATAGGACAATGAGACTCTATAGTTTTAACTATTGTAACTGATGGTCAAATAATTAGGCAACATTCAGTTTAATGTCTGTTCTTACATTGTCTTCATTGAATAATTAACACTGTCACTTTCATTAAACTTAACATAAGAAATAAAAACAAAAAAACCCACAAAAGTTCAAAGTCTCCCAACTGTGGGATCCTGTAAAACAAAAATAAGTTAAACAGCCAGGCACGGTAGCACATGCCTTCGATCCCTGTGCTCTGGAGACAGAGGCGAACAGATATCTGAGCTGGAGGCCAGCCTGGTTTACAAAACAAGTTTCAGGACAGCTAGGGCTACATATAAAAACCCTGTCTAGAAAAATCAATAGGTAGATAGATAGATAGATAGATAGATAGATAGATAGATAGATGATAGATAGATAGATAGATGATAGATAGATAGATAGATTGAAAAAGGCAATCCAGCAGTGGTGGCACATGCCTTTAATCCGAACTCTAGGAGGTGGGTGGATCTTTGTGAGTTCCAGGACAGCCAGGGCTACACAGAGAAACCCTGTCTTAGGGGAAACAAAGAAAGAAAAGAAAAGAAAGAAAGAAAGAGGCTGAATAAATCAAATAAAGCAAGCCAGTAAGCATCCTCTGCTCCAGGTTCTACCTCTAGGTTCCTGCCCTGACTTCCCCTCTTGATATACTGTGATCAGCACATGTAGGCTGAAACAAATCCTTTCCTCCCCGAGTTACTTTTGGTCATGGTGCTTTATTTCAGCAACCCTAAGAGACTTCCCATTGTCCACCCCTCCTTCATGAACCCCAGGACAGCACGACGAGTTTCACCACGGCCCATCTCCCTCACTACCGAATGGTAGGAGAGCACTTTGTGGAGTAGAGAGACCAAAGAAGAAAGAGGGAGGGAGGAAGGGAGAGTATCAGTGTGCAAGAGAGCGAGTGAGTCATGAGCAAGGGAGAGAATTAGCAGAAGAGGAATGGGAGAGAGCATGGGATATGAGAAACGGAAAGGCGGGAGCAAATGAATCAGTGAGTGTGTGAATGAATGACTGTGCAATGATGCAGCTACAAGAATGGAAGAAGTGAATATCTGGCCCACTCACGGGCTCTTAATAACCCCAAGCTAGCTGAGGAAGTTTCCACAATCAAATGAAGATATTTTGTAGTCAGTGATAACAAAACCCTGACTTGACCTTTGCTAATGTGAGAAAAAAGAACAATAGTCAAAGGTAGGTGGATGGGCTGAGTTGATACTCCCCACCAGCCCCTCCCACCACCTCTTCACCTCCACTCCACACACCAGCAGGCCAGGTGCCCTCTCTACCATTGAGAAGGCAGAGCCAGGTGCTCACAGCTTGGCATGCAAGAGACACTTGGCTTGGAGCCTGGTACATTCCTGTACAGACCAGGCCCACCGAAGGTGGGAGGTTCTGCTGGTAACTGCCCCCTTGGGTAGGCACCACCCTTCCTGCTAAGGGCTATGTTTTTGTCTCCAAGCTTGGGAAGTCCAAACTAGTTGGTCTGTACAGAACCTCAGTGTCCAGACTGCCCAGGTCCATCTGGGTCTCCTGAAGCCCCCATTTTCCAACTTCACCTGCCTGTCCCATGCATCCCTCACAGGCACATTCAGAGACCACTGACTCCAGCCTCCTTCAGCTTGTCCTCTTGGCCCCATCTTCTGTCTGTCTCCAGCATCCCTCACTGTTGATGTTGTTTCCCTGGTAACCCAGCAAAGTGGGGATTCCCAGTGGGACTTTAGCTCAGTGATATAAAAATGTCTGTGTTCAGTCACTCACACATGTGCTCACTTATTGGGGATTCCCAGCATGGTTGAAGACACAGCCCAGGATCTACAGGGAAATCCCTATGGTGGAGTATAAGGGCAATCACCCACACAGTTGGTAGCCATGGTATTTCAGTGGGAACATTTTCTGAAATCTTTTGTTCTTAGTCTTTTAAGAATACATGCTTCTTATTAGAAGTAAAATAAACTCCCCTGGTGCTCCCTTTGTTAGGGTGTGTTTTTCCTGGCCTTGGAGTCATGGTGACGAGGAGAAGCCACAAGGGTAGGAGCCTCTTGGGAATCACCGGGGCCTCTGGTCACTTGCCTTCCCACAGAGACTTTTCAGGCCAGCCAACACAGTCCATGCAGGACTCCAGTGATTTGGAATGCTGGCCCAGGGTAATGTCAGAGACCTGAGGCTGAAGGGAGGTGAAGCACTAAGTCAATAGAAGCTGTTAGAGAGGTCATCTGGGCCTATAGAGGAGGGATGGAAGTCCCAGCCCAGAGTCGGGGCAGATTAGTGTCTTAGAGAAAACAGGGCATCCATCCCTCAGCGGTCCTGTACTTCATGATGGCTATGGGAATGAGACTGTCTGGTTTCACTTTGCCAAGGGCAGAGCAAACCCATGGTCCCAAAGCCTGATCTACCCACCTGCCCTTTACCACTGTCAAATTGCACTTAGAGTCCTTGGTCCTGGTCCCCACATTCTAAGGATTCACCTTCCTGTCTCAGGTTTCGCCCTCCAAGAAAAAATATGTCTACCACTACAGGTAAAAATAATTTATTTTAAAAAGAAAATCAGGGGGCTGGAGAGACGGCTCAGAGGTTAAGAGCACGGAGTGTTCTTCCAGAGGACCTGAGTTCAATTCCCAGCAAAACCACATGGTGGCTCACAACCATCTATGATGAGGTCTGGTGCCCTCTTCTGTAAAACTGTATGCATAATAAATAAATAAATCTTTAAAAAAAAGAAAAAAGAAAGAAAGAAAGAAAATCAGGAGGCTGGGAACATGCGTGTGTTCATAAAGTGTTTGCTTCACAAATGAGGACCAGAGTTGGAACCCCCCAGCACCCACATAAAAGCTGAGACATGGGACCCGATGTGGTGGTGCACACCTTTAATCCCAGCAGTTGAGAGGCAGAAGAGGGTGGATCTTTGTGAGTTTGAGGCCAGCCTGGTCTACAGAGAGTTTCAGGATAGCCAGGGCTGTTACACAGAGAAATCTCGTGTACATAAACAAAAAGCTGAGGCATGAGAGCAAGCATGGCAGCCTGCCTGGACTGCCTTTCTGTTTGCAATGCAAAGATAGGGATTCCTGGAGCAAGTAGGCTCACTAGCCATATTGGTGAGCTCTGGGTCCAGTGTGAGATCCTGCATCGGTAAATAAAGTGGAGAGCTGTCAAGGAAGATATTAAGTATTTCTTTGGCCTCCATACGTGTGGTAGACACACACACACACACACACACACACACACACACACAAGCAGACAAAAACTGCTAAAGAGGAAATTAGAAGCTGGTGTTGTGAGCTTGTGATCCCAGCCCGTGGGAGGTAGCGGTAAGAGGATTAGGAGTTATGAGTCATCTTCTGTTAGTGGGATGCAAGAAACTGTGTGAAAAAAGATAAGCAACAATAACCAAAGGAAGTTATGATCAACTTCTATTTTGTGCTCTTATGCTCATTTTCAAAATACTTCTTATGATAAAGAACAAAAGTCAACCTCAAATGCTGTTTATCACCATCTCTGTGCAAAGTCTGTGATGTGTGCACTTCAGAGGAGTAGGCTCCAAAGGCTGCTGTTGCCTCTAGCCCTTGTATTCCAAGTAAGCAGGGACTCTCTTGGGGGAGGAAGGTCGGTCTCAACAGCGAGTGACCCAGTGAGGTAGCTAACAAAAGCATGAGTATGTCTGGACCGAGACAGGCTCTTAATGAAGCAGCTGGGATTTGATTCAGAGTCCCGAGGTCTCTGTCTCTGATCCAACATAGGAGAAAGTGGGGGAGAGAGACGTGCTCCTGATTTGCCCTTTCAAGAGACCCAGCCTACTTTCCCTGTGACACCAAGGCTAAGAAAGGCATGCCAGATGCCAGATACCCCTTATCTGATAGCAACTATGCCAACCTTTTTCTGGAGTAATGTAAATGGTAGAGAGATCCCTTGGGAGGATATATGGGTCTACCAGGAGCTGAAACAAGTATCCACCATACCCTGAAGCTCCCCTAGAAGATGATTATGTCTACACAGGATCCCTCGTGGGAGCCCTTGGGGTTGGACTCCTATTCCCCTGTGGCTCTTTGGCTGTGTCACGGCCCCTAGACATCATGATGCAGGTCACATCTACCTCTGTGGAAAGCCCCAATGTGTACTGCGGTAGTCACTGGACAATGCAGGAGAGCACAGGAAATAAAGTCCTTGTCCAGTGCTCTGCCAAGTGCCCAGCTGATGGCTGCTGAGGAGCTCTCCTGGTGGCCACATGCTCCCTGAGCCCCTGGTAGCCTAGGGGTATGACTGGTGCTGGCCAAACACTGCCGCTTTCCTGGAGAGGTTCTAGACATCCAGGGAATAGATATTTACACAGTCAAGTGGCCTTAGGAAGGAAAGGTCAACAGTGCATCTTCCAGAGAGGCATGTACAGTGCAGTGGGCACCCCAGATGGTGGCTCAAAGAACAGGAATATGTGACTAGTGCTGGTTCCAAGGCTTAGCTTCCTTCTCTGAGATACAATGGACTCGGCAGAGTTTCTCGGACAGTCTCTGAGGAGCACTGTAAGCCCATCTCAGCTGGCTGTGATCCTAGTGGGTACACAGACCTGGGGAAAGTGTAGGTGTTTGCAAGTGCTGTGGGTGACTGTGTCTCCTCTGAGTCCTTGAAGTATGTAACATCTGTCTTTGTGGACCACTTTTTCCACCCAGTGTGGATTCTAGACACTTCTTGCCGAGAATGGTCTGTAACTAGCACATAGATGATGGGGTCAGCCACACTATTAACTGTGGACAGGCACAGGAACACCACAGAGACTGTGTACAGCCTGCCTTCAAAGGTACACACGGCATCCTTTTCTCCTTGGTAGACGGAAAAGCTGATGGCTTTGACGAGGAGCACCAGGTGGTAGGGAGCAAAGCAGACCAGGAAAATGACAACTACTGCAATGGCGGAGTGCTTCACCTTAGCTTTCTGTGCAGCACTCAGGCTCGTGCTCAGCTTGATGCTCCTGAAAATTTGGTGATTGGTGAATGCTAGAGTGCCCAGAGGAATGGCAAAGCCAAAGGTGAACCGCAGGTAGTGGTAGTTGGCTATCCTATTGTTCATCCTCAGGGGCTCAAAGCAGAGGCTCTTCTCCATTTTTATGTCAAACACCGGATAGTTAACAAGTCCAACAAGAGCAAACACACATGCAGAAATAAAGATGGCGGTCTTCTGATGGCGGTGGCCTCGGCTCTCCAGTGAATAGACCACTGCTATGTAGCGGTCGCAGGAAATGCAGCACAGCAAAAGGATGCTGATGTAGATGTTGCAGAAGAAAATGTAAGCAGTCACTTTGCAGGCCTGAGGACCCAGGTACCAGTTGTGCTGGTTCTGGATGTAGATGATCCAAAGTGGCAGTGTGCTAATGTAGAGCAGCTCGCAGACGGATAGGCAGAACAGGTAGACAGCTAGCACGTTCCTCTGCAGCACCTGCAGCAGTGTCAGCCATGCAGTTAGGCAGTTGGCCGGGAGGCCCAGCATGCACACTGCACTGTATACCACCACCAGGACCACTCTGCTCTCCTCATAGGGTGTTTGGCAAGTCTCAAGGGAAGAGTCTGAAGCAGTCTCAAGGACGGAGGTGACCCCCAGTGTGGTGTTTCCTAAGGGACAGAAATGACAAGGTGAATGGGAGTATATGGAACACCCCTCCCCACCCCCACGAGATTTAGAAATACCAAGGAGAAGTAAGATTCTCCATGGGGAGTGAGGAAGTGACGCAACAGGTGAAACACACTGACTGAGGATCTGAGTTTGATCCCAGGATCCCACAGGAGGAGGAGAGAACCAACCCCTGAAAGTTAGTCTCTGACCTTCACATGTGCACGGTGGTAAATGCATGCCTGTTACACACACACACACACACACACACACACACACACACACACACACACACACGCACAAATGATAAATAAAAATTTTAAATAAAATATAAATTTCATAGACTCCAGATTAGACACATCAGGAGTTCAAAAGACCCAAGCTGGAAGGAGCCTGTGGAACCGGAGACTGGTTAGGACAGGTATCAGTCCTAGGCCTTGATGGCCTCTTCTCTAGCTGTAGTGGCCATCTGGTGGCAAAACCTTTGGCCATGCCCTGACTCAGACTTGGGGGCCTTAGGGACATTGTTTCCTGGTCCCAGGTTGAAATCTCTTGCTTGGCCCCCCTCAGGACTCCAGGGCTCACTAATCCCTTGACCTCTACATGGACACCCAACCGTCCAGAGAAATAATGTGTCTCACATGCTGGAATGGCTCTGCGTGTCCTGGCCAGCTGTCACAGACTTCCTGGGATCTCAGCTGCCCATGTCATTATCCTCAAGCGGGATAGATTCCGGAAGGACAACTTTGGTCACTGAGTGATCAGATGAGATATCACAGTGGTCACAGGATGCCAGCTGAGCACTGCATTGTTCCCGGATAAGAGCTACTTGTCAAGAAGGGAGCCTGTTCCCAGACACAGAACCTGAGACTCTTAAACAACTTATATATTTTCCAGGCTTGCTTTTTAAAGTTCTGATGAAATACATATAGCACAAAATGTTCTATCCAGGCTCACCCTCAGCACCCAGTTTGCTGTTACTGAATACATCCACGGAGTTGAACCCAGCCACCTCCAGATACTTCTCAGTCTGTAGACCAAAGCTTTAGAGCCACTGATCCCCCTAGATTTCCTTTCCCCGTTCTCCCTGCCTCTGAGGAGGGGTCTCACACAGATGGAATCTTCATCAGTGCAGATTGATTCTACTGTGTGTAGCGTCCTTATGGCTCATCCACCTTGTAGGATGTGTCAGAAATTCTCTTCTTTTTAAGACTGAAAAGAACCCCATCAAGACATTCCATGCAGGATGACATTGCACAGTGCTCATACACATACAGCTCACTATCCATCATGTGTCCATGAACACTAGGTTGCTTGCCACCACTGGGCTATTATGAACAATGCTTCTGTGCACATGGGCACACTCTGACTTCTATTTCTGCTGGTCTCTTTTTGGGTATGCACAAAAGCAACCTTGATTGGGTCACATGGCCAGTCTGTGTTTCCTCTTGAGGAACCCTGTGCTACTTCCCACATGTCTGCTCTGTTTTGCATTCCCACCCACAGAACTCGGGGCTAGCCAGGGTCTGTCTTTTTGACAGTGGGTATGAGATACATTCTGGGTGCCCTTACTCACCACTCAGAGGCATGCTATTATCACATCTGGATGGAGAAACAGATTGAGGTTCTAGAAATGTCAAGCTGCCTTGTACCCCAGTGCCAAATCTTGGCATCAGAACCTGTGTGGGGCCAGTAGGCAGTGAGGGTGAGGGATGAACTATAGCAGCAACAGGTCTTTAGAGCACTTCTTACCCGAACAGCTCTTACCTCTGTGAAAGCAAAGCACCTTCAGCCATGCATGGGAGTTTGTTACCACTCCCCGGTTCAGATACCCTCTGTCCTTCTGCCCTGTCTCTGCTTTACCACTTGATCTCAATTTAGACATTCCATCTCTGACCCCCACTCATACACCATGCAGTCTTACTGAAAACCTACAATAAACACAGTCCGGACCAAACCAGGGCCCTGGCCTTTTGCAGCATCACACTGTCCAGACACAGATTAACTGGTGTGGCTCTGTCCCTTGCCTCCTGCTCAGGCCCACATAAGCCTTTGAGTCTTCTCTATGGAGTCTATGTCCTGTCATATACACTATCTGAGGATGACTGTGTCCCTCATGACCCCACACCCCTGCAGGTGACCTTAGTAAACAAACCTGGAGTGAGGACGAGTCTTTGGAGTGAAAAGGCCAGAAAAGGACACCAGGTAGAGCAATGGGAAGCTTGCTGACAGCTCTTTTCGGCTACCAGATGGTTCATGATTCACCACTGGTTACTCTCATAGGAAGTAGACAGAGTACCACATATCTCCTCACTTTTATACTTGGCTTTTTCTAGAACTTGTCAAAACAATTATAAAGAGAGCATGGCTTAAGTTCTAGTTATTGATTGATTGATTTTTTGAGATAGCTGGCTGGACCAGGCTGCTTCACATGCACTATTTAGCATCATTATGTGATGGTGGAGATTGAACCCAAGGCTTCATGTATGGTCAACAAATACTACCCAGCTGAGCACCAGCCCTGGCCCATTGCATCTTGAGTTCTTTTTGTTGTTATTTTGTTTTCTGTTTTTCAAGACAGGGTTTTTCTGTGTATTCCTGGCTGTCCTGGAACTAGTTTTGTAGACAAGATTGGCCTGGAACTCAGAGATCCTTTGCCTCCCAAGTGCTGAGATTCAAGGTGTGCACCACCACTGCCTGGCCTGAGATCTTGATGAAGCATGTGAATCAATCCTTAGTATAGAAATCTGCATATTGATTTTTGAATGAGGAGACCAGGTGTACCACAGAGGAATTCCTGTGGCCTTATGTGTCAGAGTCACAGGAAACTGTCTCACCTGCTGCACTAGTGAGCTCCAATTTCATGGTGGCTCCAATGTGGGCTTTGTGCCCCTTGTGAAGGCGGCTCTGACAGCTTAAAAAAATCTAGAGAAAGGACAAATTGAAATGGATTTAGGTAAAAACGCAAAACGACAACAAGAATAAGCAAACAAACCAACTAGCCAGCCAGGTGTGGTGCTGTATGCCTGTAATCCCTGCTGCATGCCTGTAATCCTACCTGCATGCCTGCAATCCCTGATGCATGCCTGTAATCCCTGCTGCATGCCTGTAATCCTAGCTGTAAGCCTGTAATCATAGCTGCATGTCTGTAATCCTAGCTACATGCCTGTAATCCTAGCTGTAAGCCTGTAATCATAGCTGCATGTCTGTAATCATAGCTGTAAGCCTGTAATCATAGCTGCATGTCTGTAATCCCTGCTGCATGCCTGTAATTCCTGCTGTATGCCTGTAATCCCTGCTGCATGCCTGTAATCCTAGCTACATGCCTGTAATCATAGCTGTAAGCCTGTAATCATAGCTGCATGTCTGTAATAATAGCTGTATGCCTGTAATCCCTGCTGCATGCCTATAATCCCTGCTGCATGCCTGTAATCCCTGCTGCATGCTTGTAATCATAGCTGCATGACTGTAATCCTAGCTGCATGTCTGTAATCCCTGCTGCATGCCTGTAATCCCTGCTGCATGCCTGTAATCCTACCTGCATGCCTGTAATCCCTGCTGCATGCCTGTAATCCCTGCTGCATGCCTGTAATCCTAGCTACATGCCTGTAATCATAGCTGCATGTCTGTAATAATAGCTGTATGCCTGTAATCCCTGCTGCATGCCTATAATCCCTGCTGCATGCCT
>PVIH01009319.1:0-83359 GCA_004025045.1 Sigmodon hispidus | reverse complement strand
AAAAAAAAAAAAAAAAAAAAAAAAAAAAAAAAAAAAAGACCCAGCTGTGAGGCATATTCTTAATTAGTGATTGATGGGGGAAAGCCCAACCCATGGTGGGAGGTGCCATCCCTAGTCTGGTGGCCCTGGGTTCTATAATAAAGCAGGCTAAGCAAGCCATAAGAAGTCAGTGAGCAGCATCCCTCCATGGCCTCTGCATCAGCTCCTGCCTCCGGGTTCCTGTCCTCTTTGAGTTCCTGTCCTTGCTCCCTTTGATGAAGCAGTGATGTGGAAGCATAAGCCAAATAAACCCTAACCTCTTCAATTTGCTTTTAGTCACAATGTTCCACTGCAGCAATAAAACACAAGACAGGACACTTGCTACTTAGCCCAATGACCTGACTAAAACCTCCGAGCTTACTTGATTGAAGAGAACCTGTTCCTGCTCCAACATCCTAACATGACTATTGCATAAACACACACAAATAGATGTATGTTGAGAAAAAGAAATTAAAGATTTTTAAAAAGTAAAATAAATAGAGCCAGGAATAGTTGATCCAAGTGAACCAACAGTTCAAGATCACTCTCAGAAACACAATGAGTTTGAGGCCAATCTGGGCTACAAGAGACCCTGTCTTAAATAAATTAAGCGAATAAAGCAACATCACATTCTCTCCTTCACAAAGTTGGGTGGCAAAATTACAAATAATTATTATTATTATTTAACCAAAAGGGCAAAATAGAGTTGATTCCAACTAGCTGGAAAACAGAATAGGCAAAAAATACAGGATCTAAGCAGAGCAGCCAGCCAGCCTACAGAATGAGAGAGCATCTTTGCCAGCTACACCTCAAACATGGGATGATGTCTAGAAACAGAAATAACTGCGCAAATTAGGAGTCACGGAGAGGACTTAGGGTAAGAGCACTTGCTATGCAAGAATGAACCCTGTTCAAATCCCTAGGTACCTGCTGGAAAGCTGGCTCAGCAGTTAAGAGCACTAACTGTTCTTCCAGAGTTCAATTCCCAGTACCCACATGGCAACTCACAACTATCTATAATTGTAGTCCCATGGGATCCAATGCCCTTTTCTGGTGTACATGAAGATAAAACACTCAAATCTGTGGTGGCCCATGTCTTTTATCCCAACATTAGGAAGGAAGATGCAGGTGGATCTCTGTGAGTGAGGTCAAGGGTCAGCCAGGTCTACACAAGGAAACCCTATCTCTAAAAAACAAATGAACAACAACAAAAAATCTTGAGAGCTGGGTGTAATGCTGCACTCAGGAGGTAGAAGCAGGGAGAAAGAAAGAACTCTGGGTTCAAGGCTAGCCTGATCGAAGTGACTTCAAACAAAACTGTCTAGCAGCACATCAACACGTCTATCTTTGCTTGTTTTCTATGCTGGCATCCCTTTCTGCAAAAACAGTATATTACAAAACGCCTCATTTCTAGAAATTTCTTGACTTTGACAGAGTTGAGGTCTTGTTCCCACAGAGGAAAGGCAGAGTGGTGCCTCCTCTCTCCCTTTTTGCATGTGCACACTCAAAATAAACTTACAAAAATTAAAGACGCCCTAGAAAACACTGCCAAAAAATGAGCTAATAAAATAAAAGCATAGTTCTTGAGAGAACTACAAATGGACAGTATTTAAAAAGTGTTCAACTTGAGGGCTGGAGAAAGGGTTCAAAGGTTAAGAGCACTTGCTGATCTTTCTGAGGGACCTGAGTTCAATTCCCAGCAACCACATGGTGGCTCACAACCATCTGTAATGAGTTCTGGTGCCCTCTTCTGGCCTGCAGGTGTACATGCAGGCAGAACACTGTATGCGGAATAAATAAATCTTTAAAAAAAACCAAAAAACAAAAACAAACTCGAGTTCTTCAACAAAATTTGCATAGGCTTTTGCTCCTTCAGAAAAACTCTCAGGCAAGATTCACATAGAGGGTACCAAGAAAGAAAATTAGCAATCACAAAAGGTAGATTAAGGCCAGGAACTAACACTCTGGAGTCAAACAAAATGCAATTCTGAGGGAAATACCCAACAATCCCCAGCACCCATATCAGGTAGCTCACACCCTCCAAACATACTAGATCCTGAGCACCCAGGGACTTCTTCCGACCTTTGAGTGTACACACACACACCAACACACCTTCTCAAAGACACAGGTAGCTCACACCCTCCAAACATACTAGATCCTGAGCACCCAGGGACTTCTTCCGACCTTTGAGTGTACACACACACACCAACACACCTTCTCAAAGACACACACATACAGATAAAAGGCTAAAACTTCATAAGCATAATAATAGATTCTCTACCCCATCAGACTACTTAGGTGGACTGTATAATGATATTAGCCACAGCTAATTCTGTCCTGTCCCACTGTCTCAGTGGTAGTGGAGCTCTGATGGCAGCCAGAGAGCAGACTAGGGCCGGCTATGCCACTGCGCTAAGTCCCCACCCTGGAAGCAGGAAGCTGGGTGTTCAATGAGAAGCAGACCCTGCCTACTCCCCACTAAGCCCAGCTCCCTGGAGGGCCTGCTGTGGATACTCCACATACATCTGTTCACTACAGTTCTTATTGTCCCCTCGTTTGCTTTTGTTGTTGCTATTTTGTTTATTTGTTTTCAAGACAGGGTCTCTCTGTGTAGCTCTGGCTGTCCTGGAACTCTCTTTGTAGACCAATCTGACCTCACCTCACAGAAATCCACCTGCCTGTCTTCTGAGTGCGGGGATTAGAGGCAAGCACCACCACCACTTGGCCCCTTCTTTGGTTTTGCTATGTAGCTCCTGCTGACTGGCACTCGTTCTGTAGATAACCCTAGTTCCCAGCAATCCTCTTGCCTCTAAGTCCCAGATTACAGGCATAAACTACCATGGCCAGCTTGGTGAAAGGCAAATGAGTAACTAAGTTATTCATTGTACTACTCCAACTAACAGGCATTATTCATGGTAGGATTGGGGGAGGGTGTTTGTTTGGGGGGAGTTAGGTGCTTTTTTTTGTTTTGTTTTTCAAGACAGTCTCTCTATGTAATCCTGAAACTCAGTATGTAGACCAGGCTAACTCCCAGAGATCTGCCTGCCTCTGCCTCCCAGTGCTGGAATTAAAGTTGTTAAGGGGACATTCTGTGCCATGGCAGGCCCAATGACTGGGACCAAAATGGGCTGACACATCTGAGTGTCAGGTACTTTATTTCAGGTACTAGGAACTGCCATCCCCATTTCTTTGATTGTCCTAACCAGAAGCCAATCCAAGCACTGCCATCAGGGCTTTGGGTGAAAACTAGTCCTTTGGACTTTGGTACCTTCACTGGAAGATAACCTCACAACACATCCACCCAGAATATTTACTGCTTCTGCCTTTCCTCATCTAATGAAAGGCATGAACTAATCCAAGGTTGCCTCTCAGTGTTGTGAGGGACCACAAAAGGTGATTAAAGTATGCAAAAAATCTGCATATTTTGGGTGTATCAGCTGGGTGCTGCTCCAAGACAAGAAAAGCTTAGTGGCCACAACACCACCTTCCACCATAGCTCCAGCTATAGCATAGTCCCCACCTGCTATGCATTCAAAAGCCTGCTAAACAACACTTCCTGCAGCACTAGGCTAAAGGCCAAACCATTTTAGGGCATGGTGATAAATATTTACTATTTTCCTAATGATACACACATTAATCCCCCCTTTCTTTTTTCTTCCTTTTTGAGACTGGGTCTCAACATGTATCCTCGGCTGACTTTGAGCTAGGAGAGCAACCTATTTCTGCCTATTAAGTACTGGCCAAGTGCTAGTATTAAAGGCTTGCACCACCATTCCCAACTCCATCATACATTGGTTTTTTTTTTTTAATATTTATTTTTATTTTATGTGAATTGGTGTTTTGCCTGCATGTAAAACTGTATAATGGTGTCAGATCTTGGAATTACAGACAGTTGTTAGCTGCCATGTGGATGCTGGAAATCGAACTCAGGTCCTCCTGAAGAACAGTCAATGCTCTTAACCGCTGAGCCATCTCTCCAGCCCCCATACATTGATTTTTTAAAAGAGACTATGCAAGATATATCCAATAGAGCAAACATACAGTTTCTGGGATACTGGATTACTCTAAATCTTTTACACGGTTGATTAAGGCTACTCACACATGTAAGCAATCACTCACAGAAACCTGCATACACAGCATACACTCCTATACATACACACCCCAAATACCCACACAAAGAGGTACTAATAAGATTGCTCGGGGCTGGAGAGATGGCTCAGCGGTTAAGAGCACCGTCTGCTCTTCCAGAGGACCCGGGTTCGATTCCCAGCACCCACATGGCAGCTAACAACTGTCTGTAGTTCCAGTTCCAGGCAAAACACCAAGGCAAATAAATAAAGTTTAAAAAAAAAAAAGATTGCTCAATGGTTAAGGGCACTTGTTTTTACAGAGGACCCAAGTTCAACTCTCAGCATCCACATGGCAGCTCACAACCATCCATCTACTCCAGTTCCAGAGAATTCAACACCCTCTTCTGATCTTGGCAGACACCAGACATGCGCAAGGTACATTAACATACAAGCAGGCAAAACATTCATATATAAAATAAAACAAATTTTAAAAGTTGTAATTAAATAGGTAATATATCTTAGTCTCCCATAGGCTGAATGAAGGAAAATATCAAGAGTTTGAAACGGGAGAGAAGATAAACTGATGGAGAGAAGAGTGAGTGACTGGGAAGGGCGGGAGGGGGAAGGGAGCCTGAACAAGGGGATACATGGATAAAAAATGATTCATAATTTAAAAAAAAAAAAAAGAGTTTGAAGCCATGGGCCAGGCATAGTAGCAGTATGGGGAGGCACAGGTAGGTAGATCTCTGTGAATTCCAGACCAATTTCCAGGTTAGTCAGGGCTACACAGTGAGACTCTGTTTTGAAAGGAGGGAGAGAGCTACAGACATAGGTCAGCACTTGCTGCTCTTGCAGAAGACCCAGCTTTGGTTTCCAATAGCCACATGGCATCTTTGTTTTGTTTTTTTGTTTGTTTGTTTGTTTGTTTTTCAAAGCAGGGCTTCCCTGTGTAGTCCTGGCAGTCCTGGATTAGACTAGCCTCATTAGCCTACCTATACCTCTTGGAATGCTGGGGTTGGCCACATTGCATTTTAAAACCATCTGTAAACCAAGCATAGTGGCACATGCCTTTAATCCCAGCACACAGAAGGCAGAAACAGGTGGATCTTTGAGTTCAAAAACAACCTTGTCTACTTCAAGACCAGCCAGGACTAAACAGAAAAACACTGTCTTGAAAAACTAAAAAAAAAAAAAAAAAAAAAATTTGTAACTTCAGGCCCTTTTCGGGATTCAGGCACAGACAGTACAGGCACATAAATATAGGCAAACTACCCATACACACAAAATAAAAATAAGTTAAGTCTGAAAAGAAAGAGGCCAGGCCAGAATGGCTTAGCTTAGCAAATAAAGGCACTTGCTGCCAAGCTGCTGACTTGGATTTAACTCCCAGAACTACATGCTGAAAGAAGACAGTCCTCAAACATTCTCTGAGTTCCACACAACACCTGTGATGCACACATATCAAGGCAAATAAAGAAACAAAAACCATTTTATTTTAAGGAGTTCCTAGGCCAGTCCTGGTGACACACACTTTGAGAGCACTTGAGTGGCATAAACAGGCAGCTCTCCCTGAGTTCCAGGACAGGCAGCAGCTACTACCTCCAAAAAAACAAAAACAAAGAGAGTTCATGACAGAGAAATGGCTCAGGTGGTAAAAGTGTTTGTGGCATAAGAACCCACATAAATGTGGAAGAGACAACCAACTCCACAGAGCTGTCCTCTGACCTCCACAAGCCACTCTAACACTTCCACACAGACATCATATACAGAATTAACTATTTTTGAAGACTGAGGTAACTCTGGGCAACAAAGAGAGACCCTACAGGAAATACAAATGAATGACAATGGCAGAGGTGTCACCCAGTGGCAGAACACTTCCCAATTGTCTCAATTACTTTCTTACTGCTGTAGAGACACCATGATCAAGGTATTTGAGAGCTTTTATTTGGAGGCCTGCTTACAATTTCAGACCATTTTGGCGAGGAACATGGCAAAAAAAAAAAAAAAAAGGCAGGCATGGTTTTGGAGCAGAAGCTGAGAATTTACATTTGAAGCTCTGAAACACAAGCAAGAGGCAGAGAGAGAGACTAGGGGCCTGGAATGGGCTTTAAAGGCGCCCCACTGAAAGACCTCCTCTAACACAGCCACATACCTTAACCCTTCCTCACAAGTTCACCAGCTTCCAAATGCATGAGCCTCTGGGGGCTATTCTCATTTAAACCAACACCTCCATCATTGCAAGCTCTGGGCTGTTCTCAGCACCACAAAATAAAATAGTAAAAATGAAGCCACAATACGAACTAACAAATAATGTCCAAAGCTACAGTTTAGTTAACAGATTCCCAAGTCTCCCATCATCAGCTAGGAAGATGGCACTGGGCCATACCTGTTTCACAGGTTGAGCGCCAGGATTCAGGGGCTGCCTATGAATTAGAACTAAGAACTAGCAGCCCTCTGTCAGCAGGATGGTTTAGTAGTAAAGGCACTTGCTGCCAATATGATGACCTGGAATTATTTAATTGCCAGGACCCTCATGGTAGGAGAAAATCTGCTCCTTAAAGTTGCCTGAACCTCCACCCACATCACACAAAATTGAACAAACTGCTTTTTAGATTTTTACTATTTTATATGTATGCATTTTGGCCTGAATGTATATCTGTGCACCACAAAGTTTGGTGCCTAAGGAGCTTCAATATGGATACTGGGAACTGAACCCAGGTCCTAAGCAACAACAAGTACTCTTAACCATTGAGTCAACTCTCCAGCCTACAAAAATTTTTTTAACTTGGGGGGGAGAAGAGCACTCTTCACTCCCTCAAACAAACCACCAAAACAGGGTTCCAGATTTCAGTGACTTTATCACTTTTGAAACAGTGACATCTGGGGCTAGGGAAGCAACAACCTGGAAAGTTCAAAGCCCAACAGAAGTAATAAATGATGATGGCTTTGCGTTTGTTACCAGTCACCTCACACCAAACAAAGTTTATCCCTCCCTAGGACCTTCCTGTCCTTCCACTCCTCAGTGTTACAGAGCAGACAGCAGCAGTCTGATCCATCCCCAGCATATGGGGATGTAGAGGGGACATATCTTCCCTAATTTTGAAGGAATGTTCCTCCTCCACGCAGCCTCCCTGACTTATGCTCACTACTTGCTCCACTCTGTCCCTCCACAGGGTAGGCTGTGAGGATTAAATGGCAGGCCAAAAGACTGGGGATGTACTTCATGTCTACCATGCACAAAGCCCTGGGTAAAAGGCCCAACAACATCTAAAAGAAATGAAAAGAAGAAAAAAAGAGTCACCCCCATTCATAAAAATAATGTTTGCTGGGTAGGTGGCTGGCTCAGTGGTGTAACACTTGCCTCATGTGTATAGGGTCAGGTTTGATCCCCAATAGCACACAAATCAAGCACACTTAGGCTTAGGGAGAAATGACTCAACAGGTAGAGACACCTGTCCTGAAAACTGAGGAGCCGAGTTCAGTTCCAGAAATCCATCTGGTGGAAGGCAGAATGACACTGACAAGCTGTCCTCTGACCTCCACACACTAGGAAATAAGAAATTAAAACGTTTAGTTAAAAAAATCACTAGCCAGGTGGTGGTGGCACAGGCCTTTAACTCCAGCATTTGGGAGGCAGAGGCAGTCAGATCTCTGTGACCTTAAAGCTAGCCTGGGCCACAGAGCAGGCTTGAAGTCAGCTAGGACTGTTAAAGCCCTGTCTCCAAAAACAAAAAAATCTCAAGTGGGCCCACAGGGTGTGGTGATACATGCATGCCTTTTGTCCCAACATTCAGGAGGCAAAGGCAGGCAGATTTGTGTGAATTTGAGGCCAGCTAGATAGAGTTCCAGGACAGCCAGGGCTACAGTGAGACCCGAGAAAAACAAAACAAACAAGTCAAAACAAACCAAGCTCTTTTTAAATGAATTTATACACGTGCAGACCAAGAAGAAATGCCCCCCCACAAACACATTTACAGCCCACCCTACTACAAGGAGCTGGATGGAGGTCAGCCGAGGTTAGATGAGATCTTGTCTCCAAAATCACAGTAATAATGATAATACAGGAACTATCGGCCTAGTTTTTCCCAACTCTATCTGTGAAAGCAGTTCTCTAGTGCAAAAGAAGAAACCAAACGGTTTGGAGAGATTAAGCGACTTTGTCTAAGGCCACACAGCTAGCTGACAGCAGCGCTGGACATCAAACTCAAAGTCAGTCTGTCAATTCAAACTAAACTTGTTTCCAATTCCCGAGGAGCAGCCAGAGTCCCTGGAAGTGGGGAGGAGACCATGCTGATGCCTTTGGAAGAGGACGAAACATTCCTCTTCAATGTTTTAAAATAAAAGCCCTATCTGGAAAACTGGGAAGGGCTAAGGGACTCGAAAGAAAAACAACGCCTCGGTGAACAAACGTCCCCAGCTATCTTCACTTTTTAGGCAAATATTTCAAAGTCACTACCTGCAAGGTGCAAGGAATGGAATTATTTACTTTTCCTTCACATCTGCAATAATGAAATTTATCAAAAAAAAAAAAAAAGTGATGTCTTGGGACCGAAGAGGATTCACGACTGTGTCCAAGCAACACTGGACATCAATATCGGAGGTAAAATGTAGCTCCCGACGTCCAAAGACAGCGCATTAGGATCGCACTCGTTACAAACGGGACAAAAAAGCCCACGACACCCAGCCATCGTTGAAAGTTGGGGTCACAGAAATTAAAGTGGGGGATCTAGATCTCGGGAACGCCAAAGGGAGGGAGCTTTGTCCCCAGCTATCACGAGAACGCGCGCGCGGCCTCCACGAGGCCCAGGGCCACCCGCCTCGCGGGCCACGGAGCCTGGAGCCGCGGTCTCGCTGCACTGCGGCCTTAGCCGCGCGCAAGGCTTCTTGACCCTCCGGCGCCGCCGTACCCCGACCCCGCTCGGGTCGCCCGGCTGCCCCCTCCCCCTCCGGCGCCTCGGCTTCATTCAAACCGTCTTCCCCGAGCCCGGGGTTACTCGTTTCGCCCGGGAGTCTCCTTTCCTTACCCAGAGGTACCGGCGCCGTAGCCTTCCTGGCGCCGCCCCCAACCCTCCACAAGGGGTCGGGGACAGAGTGAGCGTCTCGCTTCTCTTCACGAAACAAAGAAGCCGTCGCCGCCGCTGCCAAGCCAAGGGGAAAGCTTCGCGCGCGTGCCCGCTCAGCTCCGGCAGGCCGCCCCCCCAACACACACGCAGCCCGCGCGCCCGCCACGCGCGCTCCCGCCTCTCTCCCTACCCAGTCCACGACTCTTGCTTCCGCTGCCCGCCCAGCCTCGTGCGCGCGCCAGCCCACCCTTCCGCTCCCTGTGCGCACGCGCAGCGGTTCTTTGAGGAAGCAAGAAGGTAGGTGGGTCCAGAGGCCGCACAAGCTTCGGATGCACCGCCCCTATGGGGCTCTGGGCGGTCCTGCTCATGCGCACACCCGTCTCCAAAGCGTGCGTCTGGGCCTCCATCCGGGGAGCATGCGCAAAGGGACTGCCACTGCAGCGAGGTTTCAAGGCTGGGGGAAGGGACTTTGTGGTCCTGATGGGAGATAGTAATGATGAAAGCAAAGCCCTTAGGCTCGGAAATGAACACCTAGGGTGGAAAGTGAAGCCGTAGGACGGTCAGACTGCCCAAAGGCGGGACAGAGCCCGAGCGTGGCCAAGGGCAGGCCTGCCTGGGAAATTCTTTGATCCTGGTGCCGCCTTGGCCTTGCCTGTTCTGCAAGGCTCTGCCCTGGCCACGTTTCCTGCAGAACCTGCTGAGATCCATTAATTAACTTTCCAAATATTTATTGAGCTGCCATCAGCTCCTAGCCTCCCTCTGCTTCAGAATCTGTGGGTAGCAGGATGAATAAGTGAAATGTGCAGTGTGACATAGAGACAGCATGAGTCACACTTGTCTTTAAAGTTTTTAAGAAAGCCATTATTCTAGACATGAAGGAATGAGGGCTGAACTTGGTGCTAGTGTAGAGATTCCAAGCCTCTGGTTGAGTTTGAAAAATATTAGGTAGTGGTCAGGCATGGAATCCCATGCCTTTAATCCCCGAATTTGGGAGGCAGAGGCAGGTGGTTCTCTGTGAGTTTGATGCTCAACTTGTTTTGTTTTGTTTTTCAACACAGGGTTTCTTTGTGTGCCCCGGGTTGTCCTGGAACTTGTTCTGTAGACCAGGCTGACCTCGAACTCAGAGATCCTCCTTTCTCTGCCTCCTGAGTGTTGGTATTAAAGTGTGTACCACCGGGGCTGGAGAGATGGCTCAGCAGTTAAGAGCGCCGTCTGCTCTTCCAGACGACCCGGGTTCGATTCCCAGCACCCACATGGCAGCTAACAACTGTCTGTAGTTCCAGTTTCAGGCAAACACCAAGGCAAATAAATAAATAAAGTTTAAAAAAAAAAAAAAAAAAAAAGTGTGTACCACCAACTTGGTCTCCTACAAATCAAAGTCCAAGATAGACTGGGATACAAACAAACAAAAAGGGCGTTGTGGTTTTTTGTTTGTTTTTTTTTTTTTTTCTGTCATAAAGGACAATAAAAACAATGTTTCATGTCAGAAAATCACTGGCAATGATCCCAGCCACTGCTTCCTACATGTACTAGGATTATAGACCAAGCTACCAGAACTGGCAGACTCATGATATTTTATTTCTGGTTTTAAGATTTATTTTAAGAGTCTGGAGACGTAGCTCAGTGATTAAGAGCACTGGCTGCTCTTCCGGAGGACCCAGGATCAGATCTTAGCTCCCACATGGCAGCTCACAACTGTCTGTAACTCCAGTTTCAGCTGATCTGAGACCTTTATACAGATAGTACATAGGAAATAAAAATAAATTATTAAAAAAGAGAGAGACTGGGGCTTGTGGTATTTGCCCTTAATCTCAGCAGGCCAATCTGTGAGTTTGTGGCCAACTTTGTCCACATAATGAGTTCCAAATCAGTCAGGGTTACATAATGAGACTCTTTTCAAAAAAAAAAAAAAAATTTTTGGTGGCTATTGAGATGGCTCAGCAGTTAAGATCACTTGCTCTTACAGAGTACCCAAATTCTGTTCTCAACACCCCAAGTGGCTTACAGCACCTATAAACTGATGCCCTATGGCCTCCTTAGGCGTACACACACTCACACATACATTCAGCATTCAGATGACAAATTCTTTCTTTCTTTTTTTTTTTTTTTTTTTTTAAGTTTTTCAAGATCGAGGTTTCTGTCCTGGAACTCAAGAAATCTGTCTGCCTCTACCTCCCAAGTGCTGGGGATAAAGATGTGTTTCACCACTGCTGCCATTAATTTTAATTTTTTTTTTTATGTGCATTGGTGTTTTGCCTACATGTATACCTGCTTGAGGGTGTCAAATCCCCTAGAAATGGAGTTACAGAACTGGAGTTACAGGCAGTTGTGAGCTGCCATGTGGGTGCTGGGAATTGAACCCCGGTCCTCTGGAAGAGCAGCCAGTGCTTTTAACTGCTGAGCCATCATCTTTCCAGCCCCCTAAATTTTTGTTTTATTTGTCTGTATATGTGAAAAATCAAGATCCTCTGCTAGACCAGTACACTCTTAATTACTTACTGAGCATCTCTTCAAGCTCCTTTGGGAAAAACACATGTTTATTAGTGTTTTTGCCTGCATGAATGTGTACCACATGCATAAGTAGTACCCTGGAGCCCGATGGTATGCCCTGCCATGCAGGCACTGGGAACTGAACCCTGGTCCTCTATAAGGCTTGCTTTTGTTTTTAGACATGGTCCACCTATGAGCACAGAACTGCCCTTCAACTCCGGATCCTCCTGTCTCCTCCTCCCTCCTAAGTACTAGAACAGGCTACACCATATCCAATTTACATACTAGAACTTATTTTTGTTGTTGTTGAGACAGAGTCTCTATATAACCTTGGCTGGGCTGGGACTCGTTATGTACATCAGGCTGTCCTCAAACTCATAGAGACCCCCCTGTCTTGTCTACAGAGTGTTGGGATTAAAAGGGTGTGACAGCACTACCAGCCATACTAGATTTTTTTCAAGTGTTACCTGGGGGCTGGGAGTGTAATCCTTGCTTGTAGAGCTTGCCTAGCATGAAGCCCCCCCCCCTCCCGGTTCCATCACCAACACTGAGTGAACTAAGCAACTAAGCATGGTGCTACACACTTGTTGGCTCAAAGTTAAGAATTCACAAGCATGAAGATCAGTAGTGCAAAGTCACCTTTCTACAGAGTGGATTTGAGGTCAGTCTGGACTATGTGAGAATGATGCAAAAGGTTTTGTTTTATTTATTCATTTATTTAAAAAAAAAAGAAGAAGAAAAATGGGAGCAGGGGATAAAGAGAGGCCAGGTTGCCTGGCTATTGAGTGGGAACTCTGCTGAGCACTTAATCTGCATCAACAAATTGGGTGCCCCAATTTGTTTCCCATTCCCAGGTGGGTACCCCCAGGAAGAGTCCAAATATATGCAGAAGCCAGGCTGGAACTGAACTGGGTGACCTCAGACTTCATTGTTAGCAAACAAGTCTCTTGGACCCCAGGTCATGCCTTTGTATTCTCCACCTTTCAAACTGAAGCAGTAACTTTTACTAGGGATCCTTCTAAACCTTGTTGAGGAAGTACACAGTCAGGGTCTGGCCCTCTGTGTTATCATCCTTGTTTCCTTTGGGTTTTTTTGGGGGGTGGGGGGGTGAGACAGGGTTTCTCATATAGCTTGGGCTGTGCTGAAACTTGCTTTGTAGACTAGGATGGTCTTGAACTCACAGAAATCTGATGCCTCTCCCTCCTGAGAGCTGGGATTAAAGGTGTGAGCACCACAGCCGGGGCAACCTGGTTAGTTTTTATTGTCAATTTGACACAACCTAGAGTCACCATGGAAAAGGAAATCTCAGTTGAAGGATTGTCTCCATTACACTGGACTGTGGCCATGTAAGAAACTGCCTTGAGTGATGGATGATATAGGACTGTGGGCAACAGAATCCCTAGGCATATGGGCCTAGGCTGGATAAGAAAGTCAGCTGAGCATGAGCCAGTCAGCAACATCCCTCCATGTTTTTCTTTCCTTCTTTCTCTCTTTCTTCATTTTTCTGTTTGTTTGTTTGTTTTGGAGACAGGATTTCTCTGTGTAACAGCCCTGCCCTGGCTGTCCTCAAACTCCCTTTGGAGACCAGACTGACCTGAAATTCACAAAGAAGAATTCCGCCTCTCTCTGCCTCCCAAATGCTGGAATAGGATTAAAGGCATAAACCAGCACTTCCGGAAAAATAGGGTTTTTGAAAACTAGTTTATTTATTTATTTTTTTTAAAATTTATTTATTTATTTGCCTTGGTGTTTGCCTGGAACTGGAACTACAGACAGTTGTTAGCTGCCATGTGGGTGCTGGGAATCGAACCCGGGTCCTCTGGAAGAGCAGACGGTGCTCTTAACCGCTGAGCCACCTCTCCAGCCCCCGAAAACTAGTTTATTAACTGGTCGTTAGTGGTCATGCCTTCAGTCTTAATACTCAGGAGGCAGAGGCAGGCAGATCTCTGTGAGTTTGAGGCCAGTCTGGTCTACAGAAAGAGTTTCAGGACCCAGGGCTACACAGAGAAACCTTGTTTCAAAAAAGGGGGTAGAGGGGCTGGAGAGATGGCTCAGTGGTTAAGAGCACCGGCTGCTCTTCCAGAGGACCCGGGTTCGATTCCCAGCACCCACATGGCAGCTAACAACTGTCTATAGTTCCAGTTCCAGGCAAACATCAAGGTAAAGAAAGAAAGAAAGAAAGGAAGGGTTTTTTTTGTTTGTTTTTTGTTTTGTTTTTTTTTTTAAAAAAAAAAGGGGATAGAAAGGCCTGGAAAGTTGGCTATTCCTTTAAGAGCATTGGCAGCTTTTCCAGAGGTCCTGAGTTCAGTTCTCAGAAACCACATGGTGATTCACAGTCATCTATAATGGGATCTGATGCCCTCTTCTGACATGCACATAGAGCACCATATACATAAAATAAATACATCTTTAAAAATTCAGGGCTGGAGAGATGGCTCAGTGGTTGAGAGCACAGCCTGTTCTTCTGGAGGACCTGACTAGGTCAGAAGTGCACAGAGCTTCACTTCAGCTAACCTCCTACAGTCTGTATATCCCAGCACCTCCAAAGACCATGAACCCACATACAGCTGGGGCAGAATTACTTAACTACTAGCTGGGAGGTGCAGGAGAATGGCTGGACTCTCAGGGGAGAGGCCAATGCTGCTCCTCAGCCCCTCCCCTCCTGCGTGAGAAAAAAAACCTGCTTGTGAGTGACAGCTGGCGATGCTTCTTCCTTTTTCCTTCTTCTGTCTTCTTCCTCCTCTTTGCTCCCTTTGAGAAAAGGTCTCTCTACCTAGGCGTGGCAGTCCTGGAACTCACTATAAAGACCAGGCTGGTCTCAAACCCACAGAGCTCTGCCTGTTCCTGCCTTCTGAGTGCTGGGATTAAAGGTGTAAGGTGTGCCACAACTGCTTATTTAAAAATTTATTTTCAGGTCAGGCACTGGTGGTGCACGCCTTTAATCCCAGCACTAGTAGGCAGAGGCAGTCAGCTCTCTGTGAGTTTCAAGCTAGCCTGGACTATAGAGTGAGTTCCAGGACAGCCAGGGCTACACAGAAAAAATGTGTCTCAAAAAGTAAAAGCAAAATAAAAAATAAAATAAATAAAATGTTTTCAAAATGGTGCTGAGTGTGGTGGTGTACACCTTTAAATCCAAGAGGAAGGGGGAGGCAAGTCTCTGTGAGTTCAAGGCCAGAGTGGTATGCTACCCAGGGCTACATAGTGAGACTCTGTCTCAAAAAAAAAAAAAAAAAGATTATTTATTTATTTATTTATTGTATGGGGGATGGTGCAGTGTGATTGCTACAGTCTCCCCATATGGAGGGAAGACCACAACCTGCAGAAATCAGTCTTTTCCTTCTGTCATGTGGGTCCCAGGCATTCAACTCTGGCCCTCAGGCTTAGAGGCCTTTTCTAGCTGAGCCATTTCACTGGCCTCTCTTTTGTCTTTCTGATTTCCAACAGATGCTTCTGGATGAAGACCCTCAGTTCTGTGTCTAACTGTGTTCTTGCCTTGTCTGCTTCAGGATGATGTGGTCAGCAGAGAAGGGTGAACACATGAGAACTTTATTTACATAGGAATAACAGCTAACACAGGATAAAGGATTACAATCTAGCCATAACAACCCAGAAAACAGAAAATGGGAATTTCTCAACCACATTAGGCTACAACCCAGGGGTAGGCACCAAGTGCTGTAGCTAGGTACCCAAGAAAGCCTTCAGTATCAAGGAAGTGCAGGTCTTCCTGCAGCTGTGCATCAGAGGATGGGTATCATGGGCATAAAAGAGCAAACCACTCCCTGGAGCAGGACTGAATCCCCATCTTCAGTCAGGCCCAGAGATCAGATCCGAAGATTCTGACAGCCCATAGCCTATGCACCTTGTGATCTCAACACATATCTGGGTCATGATTGGCTGCATGTGTGTATGCAAACGAGGCAAAGAACAAAGACCAATCAAAAAAGACAAATCAGAGGGCAAGCATCAAGCCCTGTCTTGGCCTTCTTTTTTTTTTTTAAGATTTTATTTATTTATTATGCATACAGTTTTACAGAAGAGGGCGCCAGACCTCATCATAGATGGTTGTGAGCCACCATGTGGTTTTGCTGGTGATTGAACTCAGGTCCTCTGGAAGAACAGTCAGTGCTCTTAACCTCTGAGCCATCTCTCCAGCCCCCCTTCCTTTTTTTTTTTTTTAATGTATTTAACTTTTTTTTTTTTAATTCTTTATTTATTTATTTGCCTTGGTGTTTTGCCTGGAACTATAGACAGTTGTGACCTGCCATGTGGGTGCTGGGAATCGAACCCTGGTCCTCCAGAAGAGCAGTTGGTGCTCTTAACCGCTGAGCCATCTCTCCAGCCCCCTAATGTATTTAACTTTATTTATGTGCATTGGTATAAAGGTGTCAGAGCTCTGGAACAGGAGTTACAGACAGTTGTGAGCTGCCATGTGAGTACTAGGAATTGAACCTGGGTGCTCTGGGAGAGCAGCCAGGGCTCCTAACCCCTGAGCCATCTCCAGCCCTCTCTCTCTGCCTTCTTATGGCCAGAGGGTTACACTGGACTGCTTGCAGCTGGGACTTTGAAAGAGTTTCTGGTGACTCAAGTATCAAACCCAGGCTACAGCTGAATCCCTGACTAGAGCTATGCTGCTTCTTCCTTTAGCTACCACTGTCAGGGCTAGTAACTAAGGCAGATGATCTGAGTTTGATCTCTGGGATCCAATGGTGGAAGAAGAGAACCAACTTCTGCAACCTCCACACATATGGCTATGCACATCAATGAACGTAGACCACTGCAGCTGGGGCATGGGATTGTCAATCCTCATTGCAGTCTATCAAATTCTTCTCAACTGCTAGTGCTTGGGGATAGGGGAGAGAGAAGGTTCACACTAGTTCTGGTCATTCATAATAGGTGGTAATTCCATAACGGGCCAGGTCCCTCCTACCCTATGACTGTCACTGGGCCACACAACCCTGCACCAGGATGCTCAGTCACACAACCAAGGACTGACCATTTGAAACTTTAAGTCAACAGAAATCCTCCCTTCCTGAAGTTGTTTCTGCAAGGTATTTGGTTCACAGCAGGAAATGCTAATACAGGACAAACTCTATCCTGAAGCACCTACTTAAATGTTGCCTCTGCAGTAGAGGGCATCAGGATACATGGGAAGCACAAAAGAAGACAGTGAGAGGAAGGGTGGGCTTTATGACAGCCACAAGTCATGGAGGCCAGAGCACTAGTGGGATGTGCTGCTTTCATGAGGATAGCTCTTATAGGCTCGTATGTCTGAATGCTTTGTCCCTGACTGGGGTAGATTAGGGGGTGTGGCTTTATTGGGGAGGGTGTCATTGGGAGTGGGCTTTGAACTTTCAAAAACTCACATCCACACTATTCCAAATTAGCTCTCTCTACCTCCTGGTTTTGGATAGAATGTAAGCACTCATATACCACTCCAGTGCCTTCCTCCTGCCATGCTTGCCACCATGATGGTCATGGACTACAACCCGTAGAACTATGAGCTCAAATTAAATGCTTTCTTTTATATGTTCCCTTGGTCATGGTGTTTTGTCAAAGCCATAGAAAAGTGGCTAAGACATTGGGTAAGCCTGACCACCTCAGTTCAGATCCCCAAGCTCAAGTGAACCTGGACACAGCAGTACAGCGGGTAAACTGCACACTGAAGAGGGTGTGGCAGACAAAAAGACAGGAAGATCCCCCAAAATCTGTGTGCCAGTTAGCCTGACTAACACACAGAGGGAGGTAAAGGCATTTGCTGCCAAGCCCGACAACCTGACTTCAGTCCTGGAACCCACATGTGAAAGCAGAGAATACCCTTCTGAAAATTGTCCTCTGATCTCCATATAAATACTCTGTCATGTGTACACACAAATAAATACATAAATTTGTGGTGATATTTTGTTTGTGATCTAACAAATAAAGCTTGCCTGAAGATCAGAGGACAGAGTTGGACACCAGTTAGCCATCAAGGCCAGGCAATGGTGGCACATACCTTTCTTTAATCCAGCACTTGGGATCTCATAACTTTGATCCCAGTACTTGGGAGGCACACACCTTTAATCCCAGCATTGTGGAGGTGGAAACAGGAAGTGATATGGTTGGGCTGAGAGAGGAAATCAGGAACTCAGTCTCTTTGGCCTGAGAGAGAAGAGGTGATTATGGCTGGCTTGGCTGGCTTCTTTGTCTCTGGTCGGTCAGCATTTACCCCACTCTGGCTCCAGGCTTTTATTACTAAAACCAATTAGGGGGCTGGAGAGATGGCTTAGTACTTGGGAGCATTGTATGTTCTTCCAGAGGCCCCTGGTTCAATTCCCAGCACCTACATGGTGGCTCACAATTGTCTGTACCTCCTGTTCCAGGGGATCTGACATTCTCACATAGACATACATGCAGGCAAAACACTGATGTATATGAAATAAAGATAAAAATTATTTTTAGGCCAGGAGAGATGGCTCAGTGGTTAAGAGCACTGACTGTTCTTTCAGAGGACCTTAGTTTGAGTCCCAGCATCCACATGGCAGCTAACAACTGTCTGTAATTCCAAGATCTGACACCCTTACACAGTTATACATGCACGCAAAACACCAATTCACAAAAAATAAAAATATTTTTTTAAATTATTTTTTAAAAAAACCAATTAGGATTTATACATAAACAAATAGATTTTAATAGAGATTCTGTTTCTTTCTTTTTTTTTTTAAACTTTATTTATTTGCCTGGAACTGGAACTACAGACAGTTGTAGGCTGCCATGTGGGTGCTGGGAATCGAACCCGGGTCCTCTGGAAGAGCAGACGGTGCTCTTAACCGCTGAGCTATCTCTCCAGCCCCGAGATTCTGTTTCAAATAAGGTAAAGAAGAAGGCCAACACTAAGGTTATCTTCTGACCTCCATGTTCCTAAACTCACACGGATGAATGGACAAGAAAGAAACACATACAAGTTTAAGGTCATCCTTGAATTCAGGGCACAATTTTAGGAGCCACATGAGTCCCTGATTAAAAATAAAATGTTTCCCAAAAACTTGGATTTACAACTTTTGGTTTTTTTCCTTAATATTAATTTTTATTTTATGTGAATTGGTGTTTTGCCTGCATGTATAACTTTGTAAGGGTGCCAGATCTTGGAATTACAGACAGTTGTTAGCTGCCATGTGGATGCCAGGAATGGAACTCAGGTCCTCCAGAAGAACAGTCAGTGCTCCTAACTGCTGAGCCATCTCTCCAGCCCCTGTTTTATTTTTCTTTCTTTTTTTTTTTTTAAAAATAAACTATCTATTTATCTTGGTGTTTGCCTGAAACTGGAACTACAGACAGTTGCGAGCTGCCATGTGGGTGCTGGGAATCGAACCCGGGTCCTCTGGAAGAGCAGACAGTGCTCTTAACCGCTGAGCCATCTCTCCAGCCCCCCTGTTTTATTTTTCATGATAGGGTGTCTCTGTGTAGCCCTGGCTGTCCTGGAACTCAATCTATAGACGAGGCCAAGCCTTGATCTCAGAGATTCAGAGATTCATTTGCCTCTGCCTCCTGAGTGCTTGCTTGGATTAACACATGTGATACCACCACCCAGCTTAGATTTTATACTTTTTTTAGCCACAGTTTTTGAAAAGTGCTGCTACTAAACCAGAACATTGTGTGGAGCTCCTCATAAATGCTCTTAAGGTCCTCATGACCAGTCCAAGCTGCCAGAGGCTGGGCCACCCTCCAACAGATATAATCAGACCAGATCATTGTAACTGAAGCCTTTTGCATTAATAGTTTTCTTTTCTTTTTTCTTTTTTTTTGTTTTCTCTTTCCTTCTTTTCTTTTCTTTTCTTTTTTTTTTTTTTAAAGATTTACTTATGGCGCTGGAGAGATGGCTCAGCGGTTAAGAGCACTGTCTGCTCTTCCAGAGGACCCGGGTTTGATTCCCAGCACCCACATGGCAGCTAACAACTGTCTGTAGTTCCAGTTCCAGGCAAACACCAAGGCAAATAAATAAAGTTTAAAAAAAAAAAAAGAAAAAAAAAGATTTACTTATTTATTATGTATAAAGTATACAGAAGAGGGCACCATATGTCATCATAGATGGTTGTGAGCCACCATGTGGTTGCTGGGAACAGAACTCAGGACCTCTGGAAGAACAGTCAGTGTTCTCAACCTCTGAGCCACCTCTCCAGCTCCGGTAACTCATGCCTTTAATCCCAGCACCCCACTCAGGAGGCAGAGGCCAGTGCTGTTACAAAAAGAAACCCTGTTTTAAAAAATAAAACAAAAAACCAAAAAGCCTCCACAATTCCACAATTTATCCCTGACTGGCCTGGAACTCTATATAGACCAGGATGGCCTAAAACTCAAAAAGACCCACTTGCCTCTGCCTCCCAAGTGTTGGAATTAAAGACTGGGGGCACCATACCCATTAGTGAATGTTTTTTTAGCTGCTATTATCTCACCATGCTCTTAGTCACATGTACACAGAAGGAAAATGAAGGTTTGGAGGCTGCAGAGCCTGTGTATTAGCTTGTTTCTCTGTTGCTGTGATAAATAGTAAGACCAAACATATAATCCCAATGTTCTGGAGACAGAGTCAGGTGGAGCCTGTGAGTTCTAAGCAGCCTGGTCTGTATAGCAAGTTCCAGAACAGTGAAGGATATGTAGTTCTCACTGTCTCAAACAAACAATGGCAATACACACAGAAAGTAACTGGGGAAGGGAAGTCAGGATAGAAACCGAGGCAGGTCACAGAGGACCATGGAATGATGTTTCTGTCTCCCCAGCACCAGGATGAAAGAAAGGTCTGCACCTCACACCTGGCTTCGCCTCCTCAAACTAATGTGTTGCTGGCTGTTCATTTTGCAGAGTTTTTGTTTTCTGTTTTTTTCTTTTCTTCAAGGCAAGCTCTGAGCATCTATCTTGACCTTGAATGTACTATGTAGTCTTGAACTGATCCTCCTGCCTCTACCTCCTGTGTGCAGAGATTACATGAGCCAACCATCATGCCTTGTATTCAAAGTGCTGGAAGTGATTATATGCTAGGCAAACACTAAGCCACATTCGCACAGAAATTCTGGGGTTTTTTTTTGTTTGTTTGTTTTTTGTTTTTTGTTTTTATGTCAAAGACGCTAGTCAATTGTTAAGTCCCTCACCTTAGGAAAAGCCAAGGCTCAGCTGGACTTGTCCAGGGAGAAAGAGGCTCTTGGCGCCCTCTGGTGTTCACTGCTCAGAACAAGCACATTTGACTGAGCCTTTTCAGTCACCACACCAAAGCCACCGCTTCTGTTGGAGAGTGACCAAATGTCTTTCTGCAAATGCATGGAAAGCAAGCCATGGAGCATCCAGGCAGTGGAAATAAAGAGGTGGAGCAGTAGGTGAAGTGCCTGATGCACAGCATAAGGACCACATGAGAAGCTGGATCACCAGTGACACAGGCTGGTAGTCTCAGCACTGGGGAGGCACAGATAGGAGGGTCCTAGGTCTTTCTGGCCAGCAACCAAAGAATAAGGTAGATATATGATGTCAGGTATGGTGGCACACACCTTTAATCCCAGCACTCAGTAGGCAGAGGCTGGTGAATCTCTATGAGTTCAAAGACAGCCTGGTCTATATAGCCCTGGCTGTCCTGGAACTCACTTTGTTCCAGGACAGCCAGGGCTATATAGAGAGACTCTCTCTTCTCTCTCCCTTTCTCTCTCTCTCTCTCTCTCTCTCTCTCTCTCTCTCTCTCTCTCTCTCACACACACACACACACACACACACACAAGGTACAAGTAAATGTCATTTAAAATGAAAAGGCCAGAGTGGCAGTCAGAGGTTAAGAGCATTGGCTGCTCTTCCAGAGCATCTGGATTCCCAGTCCCCATACTCACACAGCAGGTCCCTGTACAGCTCCAGTCCCTGGGGGTTCCACATTTTCTGACCTCTTCCAGCACCTGGGATGTACATGGTGTAGACATACAGTAGGAAAAACATTCATAATATAAAATAATAAAAAATTTAAAAATACTGCAAGAAGTTAAAAAACAACTTAACAGACTCAGTATGCCTTTTATTTATTTATATTTGTGTCCATTGAGCCCTCGGGGAACTGCCAGTGTCTGCCTGCCCAGCCCCAAGTGCCTAACTTCCTGCCTTGGTGCGGGATGTAAACTCAGCCCCTGTGCAGGAAGCACTTTACTGGTTGAGTCATTTTTCCACCCTGATTTATTCCTCTTGAGGCAGAATTTTAGTATCTCAGGGAGACAAACTCCAGCTTGTCTTCTCTCAGCCTCCTGAGTGCTGGGGTTCTTAGCTCCTGTGCTCTCACACCCAGATCAGCATGCTCTCCTTGTGCTCTGGAGACTTTTTGAAAGTTTGTGTAAACCATGTGTTTTAGTTAGGATTACTCTTACTTTGATGAAACACTGTGACCAAAAGCAAGTTGGGCAGGAAAGGGTTTATTTGGCTTATACTTCCACATGGTGCTCCATCACTAAAGGAAGTCAGGACAGGATCTCAGACAGGGCAGGAACTGGAGGCATAAGAAGAGGCCATGGAGGATGCTGCTCACTGGTTTGCTCTCCTTGGCTTTCTCAGCCTGCTTTCTGATAGAAGCCCAGGGATGGCTCCACCCACAGTGGACGGGCCCCTCCCTATTGATCACTAATTAAGACAATGCTCTATGGTCGGCCTGCAGTTATGTCTTATGGGGGCTGTTTTCCCAATTGAGGCTCCCTCCTTTCAGATGACTTTAGCCTATCAAACTATCCAGCACACCAGGTCACTGTGTAAGACAGCTGTGTGTGAGGTAACTCTTGAAAAGCAGGTTACACAGTGTGGTTCACATCCCAGGGAAGACACAACGGGCCTGCGGAATCTCTTCATTCCACCCTGAATGCTGTATATTTTATTTTCTTCCTTTTTCGTTTTAGTTTTTTGCTTTAAGACAGGGTTAGAAAAGCTGGCTTCAGAGTCCTTTTCCTCTTGCCTCACCATCAATAGTGCTTGATTTAGAGGTGTGTTCCACCATGTCCATCTGGCCAGGATGCTCTGTCCATCTCTGCCTGCCCAGGGCTAGGGTTATCATGCACACTGCTGTATCTGTTTCCATGGTGCTGGGTACTGAACCCAGGTCCTCTTGCAAATGTGGTAAGCTCTTTACCCACAGCATCATCTTCCTTAGCACTTTGGCTTTCTTTTTCCTATAAGGAATTATAGTGGGATGGAAAGATGGCTTTATATTTGAATATGTGCTGCTATTGCTGAGTGGGCCTGGATTCCATTCCCAGCATACACATCAAGTGGCTTACACCTTTAACTATAACTCCAGGGGATCTAATACCTCTTCTGGCCTCCACATACATGGCACACATGCACAAATGTAACTTATAATTTAAAATATTTATTAATAAAACCACGGTGACCATCTTTGGACATACATTTTCCAACCCTTTTTACCTTAGAATTGTTAGCTAAGGGGCTGGAGAGCTGACTCAGCAACTAAAAATACTTAGTGCTCTTTTTTTTTTTAACATTATGATTTTTTTATTTAAAGATTTATTTATTTATTATGCATACAGTTTTACAGAAGAGGGCACCAGACTTCATCATAGATGGTTGTGAGCCACCATGTGGTTTTGCTGGGAATTGAACTCAGGTCCTCTGGAAGAACAGTCAGTGCTCTTAACCTCTGAGCCATCTCTCCAGCCCCTACTTAGTGCTCTTAAAGTACACAGGTTTGATTCCCAGCACCTACCTGTAATTCCAGCTTTGAGGCAGTGAGAAATCCTCCCTCAAAAAAATAACTCAGTGGTGGCACATGCCTTTATTCCCAATAGAGGCAGAGGCAGGTAGATCTGAGTTCAAGGCCAGCCTGGTCAAGAGAGAGAGAGACACACACACACACATAAAAAAATATTTACAAGAAGAGGCAGTAAGATGGCTCATTCTGTAAAGGAGCTTACCACCAAGCCCTAGAGCCCACATGTGCCTTATGACACCCATGTGCTTGTGTAGTACACATGTATAATAAATAAATGTAATACAGTAAAACAATAGTTTTGAGATCAGGATCTGTCAGGGACCAAGACCCTGGCTTGAGCCTCTAGGCCTCTAGCTAAAGGCTCCCGTGGGAACTGACTGAGAAACCAACCACTGAGCCAGCACAATGTTCTCCCAAGTAAAATAGATGTTCTCCCAGGTAGAATAGATGTTTTTCCCAAAGTAAAAGAGATGTTCTGGTTTGCATCACAGTAACAGAGAAGTAACTCTAAAGAATAGAATAACAGGAACATTCTGTGGCTAGGTTACGTAGCAGTCCTCCCTTAAAGGTAGCTCTAAAGAATAGAATAGCAAGAATATTCTATGGTTAGGTTACCTAGCAATTCTCCTCTCCCCTGAAGCAAGACCAGTCACCCTTTTACCCTGCCAATATCCTGCTCCCCTGGCCAGCTTCCTGCAGGTGTTTGAAGATTGCCCCCTCCCCATATTCTACTATATAAGCATGTTTAGAATCGCAATAAATCGCAGCTCAATCAGAATCCCGTTTGACCTGCTGCCTTCCTTTGCGTCTCCCTTCCCTTCATTCTCTCTTGTAGGTGGTCTCCCATGTTGACGCCCCGAGGGTCGGGGCAAGGATCTGTTAGTAGAGGGTGCTTCGCTACAAAAAGCACAGAATTGGATTTCCAGCACTGTGTAAAATGGGCATGGTGGCACATAGCTGAAATCCTGGCACCTTAGAGATGGATGTAGTAGGATCAAAAATTGAAAGTCATTGGATAAGTTGGGGGTTAGCCTAAGCTACACAAGGTCCTTTCAAAAACAATACAAAGCTGAGGCGGTAGCATATTGCTTTGTTACTCTTTAAACTTTTATTTAAAAAAAATTATGTGTTTTACCTCCTATATAATGTCTGTGTACAATGTGCCATGTCTGGTACCTGCAGAGGCCGGAAGATGGTGATCCAGATCCTTGGAACTGGATTGTTATGAGGTACCATGAGTGCTGAGTACCTAGTACCAAAGCTAAAACATATGCTCCAAGGCACTGAGTCAATTTTCCAGCACCAGCTCAACACCTTTAATTTCAGCATCTGAGAGACAGAGGCAAGAGAATCTCTACTGAGTTCCAGAGTAGTCTGGGAACAGGGTGTTTCAGGCCAGTCAGGGCTCCATAGTGAGACTCTGCATAACAACAATGTTAACAGTGGTCAGTACTCCCTCCTCTGAGAAAGGTCAATGGCTGACCAGAGCAGCTCCGAAGCCTTTGGGTTGTCTTTTCTGCTAATAGCTTTCAATGTTGAGTTTATACTTACTATCCCTTGCTTTCCACTTCACTGCCCCTTTCAGACTTGAGGGGTGGAGATCACATGAAACACATGTGATTAGAAGTCACAGTGGCGGGGGCTGGAGAGATGGCTCAGCGGTTAAGAGCACCGTCTGCTCTTCCAGAGGACCGGGGTTCGATTCCCAGCACCCACATGGCAGCTAACAACTGTCTAGTTCCAGTTCCAGGCAAACACCAAGGCAAATAAATAAATAAAAAAAAAAGAAGTCACAGTGGCATGGAGTGATGGCCACAAGCATTGCTGGTGTGTATGCATCCACAGGAAAGTCAGAGGGCATCAGTTGTCCTTTCTCTTATCACTCCCCCTCACCCCTTTGAGACCCAGTCTCACTGAGGCTGGAGCAAGCCTGTCTCCCTCGCCCTGCCAGGCACAGCACTGAGGTTACTAGGAACAACAGGGGTGATAGTGACAGGGATTTGAACTCAGGTCTTCCTGCTTGCATAGCAAGTTGCTCTTACCCACTGAGTCATCTGTCTTAGTTTGGGATTTTATTGTTGTGATAAAGTAACATGACCAAAGTCAACTTGGAAAGGGAAGTGTTTATTTCAGTGTACAGTGCCTATGTACAGTTCACTGTGAAGACGGTATCTAAGCAGGGAAGGAACATGGCATTAGGAACTGAAGCAGAAGCCATGGAGGATACTGTTTACTTCTTTGCTCCCTTGGTTATCGATCACTAGTTAAGAAAGCACTACAGGCTCCTGACAGGCCAATCTTGTGGAGGCATTTTCTCACTTGAGAGTCCCTTTCCCCAGATGACCCTACCTTGTGTCAAGCTGACAAAATACTAAGCAGCACACCATTCCCCAAGGTCAGTGGGTAAGCCTGCTTGCTGGGCAATCCTGACAAGCAGACTTCAATGCCTGGAACTAATGCAAAGATGGAAAGAGAAAAATGACTTCCATATGTGCACTGTGGCACAAGTGCACTAATGAACAGTAAAAAAGTTTAAAAAGGGCTGAGAGTTGGCTCTGCCATTAAGAGCACTGGTTACTCTTGCAGAAGACCCAGGGTCTAATCCAGGCACTCCAAAGCAGCTCACAACTGTCTGTAGTCCAGTTGCAGAGGACCCCAACACCCTCTTCTGCCCTCTGTGAGCACCAGGCAACCATTGTGCAGACATACATGCAGGCAAAACAAACATATATAAATACTTTCATGGGAGACATGTCACCTTGCTGGCAGTGGGTCTTAAATCTCTCCCCAAAGTTGACTAGTGAATTAGTGTTTTCTAGGACAGAACTTATAAGCCATTCTAATAAATCCCTTTTGTATATATTTCATATATATAAGTCCCATGTATTACATAAATATATAAAGGGATTAAATTGCTTACAAAGCTGTGGTTGAACTAGTCCAACCATGACCATCTACCAGTGGAAGACACAGAATTCAGTAACTGTTCAGTCTATGAAGCTGGATGTCTCAGCTGGTCTTCAGCATATGCCACAATTTCTAAGTAAGTTCTAATGTTAGTGAAGGAATGGACGAGAGGGCAAGCAGGCAAGGAGCAAAATTCTCTTCCTTTATATAGGCTGTGACCTAGATTAAAGGTGGCTCTTCCCACCTCAAAGATCCAAATTAAAAAATGGGTCTTCCCCCTCCAAATGCCTTCCTAGCCCCTTGGATTTTGATTAGCGATGTAGTCAAGAGGAGCTAAAAAGGGTGTAAACTGTGCAGCAATGCCTGCTATCCCAGCACTCAAGAGGCACAGACAATAGAGTTCAAGGCAATTCTTAGTTACATACCAAGTTCTCCATCACCCTGGGCTACATATGTTGTCTCAGAGCCTGAGGAGGCCTAGAATTTGGATTTTTTTTAATTATGTGTGCTGTGTATGCTATGTAAGGGTGCTGGAACATGTATGCAGAGGAGGGTCAAAGCATAGCTTTTCTGGGGCTCAGATTCAGGTGATCAGGCTTGAATGGCAAGCACCTTTACCAGCTGAATCATCTGCTTGGCTGGCCTAAAGAAATTTTTAAGAAATTACACAAAGTTGAGACGATGACTCAGTGGAAGCATACTTACTGTTCTCGAAGAGGATATGGGTTCGGTTCTCAGCACCGACATAGCAGTTCACCATAAGCTATAACTCCAGACCTCCTAAGGTAATCTGAGGCTTTCTTCTGACCTCTGAGCACTACATTTATGTGGTACATATGCATAAATGCAGGCAAAACAATCACAAACACAAAATGAACCTTAAAAAATTGTGCATTGCTGGGCGGTTATAGTGTACACCTTTAATCCCAGCACTTGAGAGGCAAACTCAGGCAGATCTTGGTAAGTTCGAGGACAGCCTGGTCTATAGAGCTAGGTCCAGGACAGGTAACACTACACAAAGAAAGCATGTCTGGGGAAAAAAATGTGTATGATATGCGAGGACAGTTTGTGGAGGTCAGAGGACACCTTTTGGACCTTTTTCTTTGTTGTTGTGTTTGTTTGAAACAGGGTCTCACTATGTATCTCTGGCTGTCTTGTAAATGTGATATGCCTGCCTCTGCCTCCTGAGTGCTGGGATTAAAGACATGTGTTCTGCTCCAACATACGCCTGACTCAGCTGGGTAGTGGTGGTGGTGAAAGAAAGGAAGCAGAGTCATGAGGATCTCTGTGAGTTCAAGACCAGCCTAGTCTACAGAGCAAGTTCTAGGACACCAACGTTAGTACAGTAAACCCTGTCTCAAAAATCAAAATGAACTAATCAAAACCAAACACCTGCCTCATGCTCATAGAGGTAAAAAGGCACTGCTACCCAGAACTGGAATTAATGACAGTTACCATGTGAATACTGGGAACCAAACCCAGGTACTCTGTAACAACACTCACCTATTTCTTCAGGCCCTTTCATACAAGGTTTATTTATGTCAAGTAATTTAATACCTTCTAGCAAGGAGGTCCCAGCATGTGGATCACCAATGGAGCACTTGCCTTATATTCTATATTATTTGGGGGGAGAACCCCCCCAAATAAAGTATAGCTAGACAAGGTTAGGATCAAAGACAACAGAGTACAAATGTTTTAAGTAAGTCACAGAACTAGGAGCTAGAGTCTGAGTAATAAATCGTCACAGCCTTGGAAAGATCTTCAAACTTTGTGTTTGGAGTATCCATTTACACACTGATGAAGCCCAGGGGCTCACATCAGCATTTCCCTAAATTGGTCTTCTATTTTTTTGTTTTGATTTTTGTGTAGTCCTGGAACTTCAGCTTTTCTCCACCTCCCAGACCAGAAAGGCTTCCATTTAGTTTCAGCTAATGGGACAAAGTGGGAAGCGCTTCCTCCCATAAAACCACACTGAGTGGAGTTTGTCTTCATCCATCTCATCCACTGCATCATCTATGTATGGCCCACAGTTGGCCTGAGAGTTCGGAGAGCCAGCTGCTCCTTGGGTCTCATCTGGACACCTCGGACTGCACCAGTGAACTGGCCTCGCTCAGCGCTAGTCTGTCCTTTTTCTCCTTTTGCAACACCTGCTCTTCCCACAGTGCTTGGTCCACTTGGTCATCGGTGAGCACCACCGGCTTGTACTTCTCTTCGAACAGCCTCTCGTTGGCCTCAGAATGGAGCTGGTGGGGCCCGACTTCGCGAAGGTGCGCAGGCAGGTGGAGAAATTCGTCGTCGTTGATGTCGCAATCATGCATGCGCTTCTTCAAGATCCACCATCGGCCCACGAAGCCCACATCGAGGACCCGCCCGGGAAAGTCGATCCAGCGTGGCTGCAGGTAGCGGCAGCGGGCCTGATAGAGGCTGGCCTGGGCATCGAAGGGCGCCTCGTACACCAGCGAGCAGAGCCCCAGGTTGACGTGGCGCAGCTGCCCCCGGCCCCTCAGCCACAGCAGGCGCTGCAGGAACGCTTCCGAGGAGCGGTTGCGCGTGGCCGGCGCCAGCAGCAAGAGAGACCCTGATGCGTCGAGCAAGGCCTCCTCGAAGGTCGCCTCGCTGGGCGCCAGGGCACAGCAGGCCGCGGCGCCACCTAGCAGCCCCACGTACACAGCCGCGCGGCCGGGTCGGGCCCGCGCCGCAGCCGCTGCGTCTCGGCAGGCCTCGGCATAATCCCGAAGCAGCGCCCGGGCCCAGGAGCCTGAGGGAAAAGAAGCGCTGCGGTGACTGACTCCGCCCTCGGGCCACCCACCCCGCCGCCTCCGTCGCTACTCACCCAGTCGTGTCCACACCCCCGGCTTTGCCGCCACCGCCACCTCTCCTCCCGCTTCACTGCGCCCTCCCGACCAGAATCTTTTCAGAGCAGCCGTCACCATCCTCCTCCTGCGGCCAGAACCCGCGCAGCATCCGAATTACAAGGGACGGCAAGTAGCTTCTGCGCTCGCGCAAGATGCCGGAAGTAATTTCTAACTGGACCCCGCCAGGAGACGGAGCAGCGCCGGATGTTGCGGTTGCGCGCACGCGCACGGACCGAGGCCACGGCAGCTTAGGTACTCAGCTAAGGAGGGCGTGGAGCTGGCGGCACTGTGTTAGGGTCCAGGAGTACTGGTAGGCGGAAGCGTCAGTCCTGGGGAGGGTTGTGGAACTTACGCAGTTCTGTTCTGCCCACAGAGCGAGATGCGGCGACGCCTCTAAAGGATCATGGCAGCGGCTGACGAACTGGCCTTCCATGGTGAGTGGGGCCCGGAAGTGGTCAGGGCTCCTAATCCTGACCTAGACTAGAACCCCAGGCAGCTAGGACCCAGACCCTGGGCAGAATTTGGGGTTCATCCCGGACTCAGTCCCGCTCCCATTATCATTTCAGGCACATCAGAGCCTTCAAGTCCGCCCAGGACTTAAATTGAACCCCATCTTAGTAGAGGAACAGACATGCATCAAAATTGAAGACACCCAGTCCTTAGGGGAGGGTAGTGACGCAACCACAGCCCAGGCCAAAAAGGAATTTCCAGACTTCAAATATCTCTGCCCATATTCCCTCTCTGTAGAGTTCGAGGAAGCCACAAATCTTCTGGCAGAGACCCCGGATGCTGCCACCACTAGTCAGAGTGATGCGCTGATCTCACGGGAACACGTGGCTGTGGTTGTGGGATCAGATACTGGCTATGGAGCAGAAGAGGTGGAGGAAGATGGTGACAAGACATCGGTGAGTCTCCTAGGCCATGTGCCTTTGTCCTTACTCTGAGCAGGCATTTTCTGATTGTCTGTCTTGTAGCTTCTACAGAAAGAAAAGCCACAGCCAAGATTCTGGACGTTTGACTATTATCAGGGCTTCTTTGATGTGGACACCTCCCAGGTGAGCCTGGGACATTGTTGACAAGGGCTTGGAGTTGCTTGGAGTTCAGCCACTATATTTGGGACACCGAATTTGGATGGAATGTGTGTGTGGTGGGGCTGGAAGGCAAAAGTAGGTTACAAAGTAGATGGTGATGGGTTGGTGGGTTATGTCTTGGTATGTTTCCCACTCAGGCCTTGAACTGCTAGGCTTAGAGTACTTCTCTTGTCTCAGCCTTCTGTATAGCTAGGGCCACACACTAGGTCTAGATGCAGGCTCCTTTATTGAGTGAGCTAAGTTTGGGTCTTAGCCTGAGACAGTGGGGAGTCATGGAAGACTTTAGGAGAGGAATGAGTACAATGATGACATGTGAATGTGGAGAACAGGCCAGCCTGTGATAATAACCCCGATCTACTGAAGGCACATCCTGGAGCTGTAGGAGGGAAACCACCCAGAACTCATGAACTGTCCTTACTGTGGTTGGGAGGAGAGGCTGGCTGCAACAAGTTGAGAAGGGCTGGAGAGATGGTTCAGCGGTTAAGACCACTGACTGCTCTTCCATTCCCAGCAGCTCACAACTGTCTGTAGTTCCAGTTATCAATTAAATACAAAACACATTTAGAAAAAAAAAAAAAAAAGAAGTTGAAAGGTGGCAGGCCTGAAAGCCCACCTTCAGAGTGGTGACATGTTGTTCAGCAGGAGCTAGGGGTCAAGACCACAAGCCATAGAGATACCCCACAAGCAGCCTAGAGGGAACAGATGAGCTTGTTTAGTTAGGATGTAGTGGCAAGATAGAAATCTACAGGGTGATACTTCTCAGAATGCTAAGATTCTCATTCTGGACCCTGGCTTTGCTCTCCAGGTCTTGGACCGGATCAAAGGCTCACTGCTGCCCCATCCTGGCCACAACTTTGTGCGGCACCGTCTTAGAAATCGGCCTGACCTATATGGTAAATGAGGTTTTTGTTTAGATTAAAAGGAATATTCATTCAGCAAACATAGGACCTTGTCAGGCCGTGAGTAGGGCAGTCAGTCATGAAGAGTGAATTTGGTATTTAGTTGAGGGAGACACCAAGACAGGAAGCAGGTGTAGGAAGGGCTAACTTAGAGGGTGAGTGGCATCACTGTGTGGTATAGAGAAGTCAGGAAGGCCTTAGAGTAGGTTACGTAAATGAGTTTTGATGGCATCAGTGAAGAGGCTTAAAAGAGGACCCAGAAAGTTTCTGGGCCACATGGCGAAATCACAATCCAGTTACGTGGTAGCATAGGTAACTGGAGTGGAAAGAACAGCTAAGAGGTCATGGGTGGGAAGTGAGTAAGTACACTGGTCCAACATCATGGTAAGAAGGGTCATGATTTAGTATTTTTAGGATCTGCTTGAGTACTGTGAAGATTAAGGGTAGAAGCCAGCGAGAACAGGCAGAGGACAGACATTGCCGTGGAGGCTGAGTGCAGAGTGATTGGTGTTAGAGTATGCCCACAGCTGAGAAGAGTTGAAAAGGACAGCATGGCTTTCTACCCAGTCTACCACGAGCCAAGTTGCTGTGGCTAGACAGGAAAAGTTGGGCAGAGATCAAGGGTGTAGGGGCTCAGGATACCCACGTGAAGCTCAAACCTAACTGTATAGTTCAGAGCCCTGGAGCAACTTGAGTAGACAGCTAAAGGTGGCATTATAAAGCCTCAGGTCTGGACAAAATCCTGCCCACAGCAGGAAAACACTAAGCCTATTCTTCGTATAAAAAAATTGTCAGAGAGAAGAAAAAAAAAAAAAAAGAGCCAAGTTTTTGAGGCATTTTGGAAGGTATTTCCAGAAAGACAGGATGGCAGCTGCTGCCATCAGTGATCCGGAGAGTCAAAGGGGGTCAGGGGGTCTTAGCACACTTGAAACAGGACATAGCTACCTTTCCTAGGTGTGATGCCCCTGGGACTCATGTCCTTTTTTGCAGGCCCCTTCTGGATCTGTGCTACTTTAGCCTTTGTCCTGGCAATTACTGGCAATTTCACTTTGGTGCTTGCACAGAGGCGGGACCCCTCCATCCACTACAGCCCCCAGTTCCACAAGGTGACTGTAGCAGGCATCACCATTTACTGCTATGCTTGGTTAGTGCCGCTGGCACTGTGGGCCTTCCTTCGGTGGCGCCAGGGCACAAGGGAGCGCATGGGGCTATACACCTTCCTGGAGACTGTTTGTGTCTATGGCTACTCACTCTTTGTCTTCATCCCCACAGTGGTGAGTATGGCTCTCTGCCCTGGGGACTGATGGGAACTGCATGGCCTGTTCTTAGTCACAGCTACACTTTTCACACTAGGTCCTGTGGCTTATCCCAGTGCAGTGGCTGCAGTGGCTCTTTGGAACACTGGCCCTGGCCCTGTCAGCTACTGGGCTGGTGTTCACACTGTGGCCTGTTGTTCAAGAGGATACAAGGCTGGTGTCTGCAGCACTGCTGTCCATTGTGGTACTGCTCCACGCCCTCTTGGCTCTAGGTTGTAAGGTAGGGGTCCAGGTGGTCCGCAGCAGGGCTGGGGAATGGGGCTTGCTGCTACCCAATTGCACACTGACCCCCAGATCTCTCTGCAGCTGTACTTCTTCCAGCCACTCCCTCTGCAACATGTGATACCAGCACCCCAAGCCACATCTCCCAGTGTCCTGCTGCCCACCTCAGCCCGGACCAGGACAACCTTATAGGAAGGCCAGGCCTGCAGGTGAGGGACCAGTTTGTTGTGGCTACGGGTTCATTCATCTTCTTCCCTCTGGGGCCAACTAGGAGTCTCTCTTTTCCAGGCCAAAGCCAAGGAGCTAGTACCTGTCCTGCCCTCCCTGTGAAGATTGGAGGATTCTTGGACCCTGGAGACCACCCTGCTACTTTGCAGGCTTTTCTTACAAAGCAAACACTTTTATTTTCTATGCAAAGGTGATCCAGAGAATTTATATAAAGGTGGGGAGGGGCAGCTGAAAAGGGAATATTACTGATGAACAGAAGAGCCCAGTTTCCCAGCCTGCCTATAGGCACTCTGTTTCCCTGCCAGGCCAGGGAGTGGCACAGGGCAGGTCCAGCCATTGCCAGGAGTACCTGTGGTGGGCATGGGCCCAGCCTGGGCTCTGGCCACTGAGGTGGGGACTCTAGGGCAAGGGAACAGGGGAGAAACTGCCCTTCCTTCCTTGTTTGCTTTTCTTCTTTTTCTGTCTGGGAGAGGTCCCTGCTAGCCCCCTTTCCAGGGATGTGATCTTGAGAAGAGCAAGTGGAACATGAATGTGGAGTGCAACAAACAGGCCTAGGTTAGCTGTCAGGGAGAGGATGCCCTCCTTCCTTTTGTGACAGATCCTTGCAGTTTTTGTCTGCCCCAGTGATCCTGGGTAGCTTCCCTTCTGGGCTGTCTGCTCCAACTTTTGGTGGAGGGGGACCTTCAGGGCTCAGGACAGTAGCAGGAAGAAGAGCTAGAGGCCTTTGGACAGCTGGGTGTTTCGTACATTCAAATGTGAGGTGAACCCTTTGGTGAGATGGGGTTACTCCTGCCCTGAAGGCTCCACAGGGCTACCCCTCACCTAGAACCTCTGGGCCTAGGGACAGGGGCTGCTGGCTGGGCCCGGCCAGCCGGGTTTCTCAAAGGGTCTGTGGGTTGACACTGGTTCTTTTCGTAAAAAAATAAAATTAAAAAAGCAGCATGTCACGCCCATGGTGACCATGTGGCCTGGTAGTTGAAGGAGAGGTCCAGCTGGCTGTGCTGCCACCCCAGATGAGGGCAGGCATAAGGACGGGTTAGGGGATGATGGATGCTGCCAGGTCTTGTGGTGGCAGCTGCTGGCCTCTTCCTGCCTGGTCAGGCACAGCTGTGTGTGTGGTAGGGTGGAAGGGGTTTGCCTCTTCCAGCAGATGTCAAAGCCAGGTCAGAGCGGAGAGGGCAGGACAGGATGAGGGCTGCCCCAACAGGATCTCATGTAAAATATGGCAGCAACACTTGCTCAGGGCCAAAGGGTGGGCTGGGGGTACTTGAGGGCAGCGGCGACATCGTGTACAAAAGTGTCCAGTTTCCCATAGCAAAGAGGGCTGTGACCGGATGTTCACGCTTCTCCAGAACAAGGGGGACAGCCACCGGCTGCACTGGGCGTGGACTTCATTTGGTTTCCTGGTGCTGTCAGTGAGCAGTGGTGTTGCGGCTGGAGGCACCTAGCTCCCGTAGTGCATGGTGTTGGTTGGGATGGACATGGGTGAAGCCATGGAAATGGCGGGGCCACCCATGGTGAACTGGTTGTTGACTGCATAGTGGGCACTGGAGCCACCGCTGCCTCCTTGGGCACCTGAGGAGCCTGTGGGGCAGGTCATGGGCACTGAGGAGCCAGCATGACCCCTAAGCCTGCCTGGCCCCCACTGGTAGCTTGATCGTGTGCGCAGGCCAGGCGGGAGGCCCCCCGCCCACGGCCCCGCTACCCTGTTACCTTGGACAATGCCCGTGCTCATTATGGAGCCCATCCGGGAGTGGGTGTGATTGACAATCCCTGTGTTGGCTGCGCAGCGACAGGGAGGAAAGAAGGAGGGAGGGAGACGTCACCGCCCCCAGCCTGCCCGGCCCACTCCACTCTTATGGTTGGTGTGGGTGGGAAGGGCAGATGGAGTGGTGACAGATTAAGGTGGAGAGGCACACAGGGCTAGAGTTCCCAGGAAGAGGAAGAAGTGACCATGACAGCGACAGTGGTGGCAGAGGACCAAGCACTGGCTATTGAACTGGCCACTGACACATCCCAGTCCTCCCCTACCATGCCATAGATCTTAGGGGGCACTCACCTAAGGGAATCAGGTTGTTGTGACCCACACTAGAGCCGCCGGCAATAACACTGCTCAGGTCATAGGCAGTAGGCATTCCTACCAGAAAGTGGAGTGTCAGGGGTGAGGTGAGGCAAGCTCTGGGGACCTGGGGTCCAGGCTGCCACCAAAGGCCTCTAGCTAGGTCTGGAAAGAGAATTCAGACTCACCGGCCACAGCCACCCCGCTGCTCAGATTGTAGGTGCTTCCCGTGTTCCACATGTTCTCGGAGGGAGATGTGTAGTGTGAGCCAGGTGGGGGTGATGGGGTTGTGCCTGTGTACCTACGGCAGAGATTGACTGTGGGCAAGGCTGTGGGGCTCCTGGTCCCCTACCCCCCACTAGAACCCTGCTACCTGAAAAAGGGGTTCTTCAGATCCAGCAGGTTACTAGATTTGGAGCCTGTCTGGTCCACCTGGGCCACAATACTGATGTCATAGCTCTGTCTGGGGGGATAGAGAGTGGCTGTGAGGCAGCTGGACCGGTGGGCCTCTGTGCCACTGCTTTATCAAGCCCTAGAAGGGTTACAGGGTGCACCTTTTGTTGGCAATAAGAAGACATGTCCCTGAGAGCGTGTCCCCGGCCTTGGCAAATAACGGTGACTGGAAGAGGCACCGGACCTGGTACCAGTGGGTCAGGGGCTCTGTTGGGGCTGTGGATAGCCACACGGTCATTCTGTCAAGAAGAGATGGGTGTACTTCACTGGTTTGGTACCACCACTTGTGCCACTACCCTGCATAACTTCGTATCACCCCAAAGGCCTTTCCTGGATGGTTTCCTGGAGTCTTAGGGCTAAGAGTGGTTGGAATCCAGGCAGGCACAGGCAAACATATACACAGCCAATCCATGGCCATGGACACTCACACACAGACAAACGTACATAAGGGACAGGTACTCAGGGTAGCTGCCAGGAAATGATAAACACGCCCTTCCCCATGGTTCTCCCTGGGTTTTAGATAGGAAGAACTACCTGAGGAATTAAGATACAACCAGGCCTGGAGGCCATAGCTACAAAGAACCCTAGCAGTACCATACTTACATGGAGCCAATAAAAGCAACATCGAACCAGAAAGCCAAGCCATGGACCAGCCCTGAATGCAGCATGTGGAATTTGAATGGGATTTCTATCCTGCAAGACAAAGTGCGTGGGCTTGTTGTAGAGGCCCAACCTGATTATGAGAAGAGGAGGGGTAGCTGGGGGAATAGCAGTTGGCCACCTGGAGTACCCAGGGGTTCTGGAGTACATGACTGTGTGGAGTGCATAGATGGAAGTATGGTAGCCTAGGGGTGGGGGTAGCAGTGGTCATGGGTGCCCAGTGGATGAACGGTACCTGTGCAAATCGCCTTCTTTGGCTTCTAAGAAGTTCACTGTGTACTTGACAGATTTGGCCATCAGGATCCGGATGTCAAATGTGTCCTGCAAGATGACAGGTATGACCCAGCTTGTGCTGCAAATGCCATGGCACTAACCTCTGCTATTTGGCTAAAACCAGCTTGCTCTTAGACTTGTTAGGCATGGCACCAGGGACAACAATTAAATTATACCCCTCAAAATGTAATAATAAGAGAGGCAGGCAGATTTCTCTTAAGTTCAAAGCCAGCCTGGTCTATATAGTAAGTTCCAGGCCAGTCAGAGCTCCTGTAGTGAGACCCAAGTCTCAAAATCAAAGCTGGATGTGGCACACACCTTTAATCCCAGCCGCCTTTGAGAGGCAGAGGCAGGCAAGATCTCTTAGTTTGAGGCCAGTCTCCTCTACAGAGTGAATTTCAGGACAGCCAGGGCTACATAGAGAAACCTTGTCTCAAAAACCAAACCAAACCCAAACCCCCCATAAACCCTACATCCCTGGCATTTTTTTTTTAAAGTTTAACTGATAGACACACATATACGGGGGCAAGTAATCTGGTAAGTAGCTCATTGTTTTAATTTTTTTTTTCTTTTAAGACAGAGTTTCTCTGTGTAATACATCTGGCTGTCCTGGAACTTGCTCTGTAGACCAGGCTGGCTTCTAACTCACAGAGATTCACCTGCCTCTAGCTCCTGAGTGCTGGGACTAAAGGTGTGCACCACCACACCAGACTTTTTTGTTTTTAAAATTTTTTTGAGACAAGATCTCACTATATAAACCAGGTTTACCTGGAACTCAAGAAATCCACCTGGATCAAAATCATTTATTTATCACCAACATTCAGCCTATATAATATTCTTAAAAGAAAAGAAGAAAAAAATCATGCTTATGGTGTAATTGAGTGGAACAGCACATGAATAGCATACAGGAAATCCTGGGTGTACCCCAGGACAAGAAAAACCCTGTGTCAAAGGTGAACAGCATTTCTGATGACACCCAAGGTTATCTACCACATGTGCCATCGAGCCCTTTTTTGGGGATGTGTCACTGTTTAAACCGTAATTGGTCTTCCATAGACATCAGAGTACACAATTAAAAATGAAGGGGAGGCTCACGAGACTGGCTGGTGTGCTGGAGAGATGGCTCAGTGGTTACTCTCTTCCAGAGTACTAGGAAAAAAAACAAAACACTAGGTACTCTTCCAGAAGACCCAGTTTTGGTTTCCAGGACCCCCATGGCAGTTAGAAGCCTCCCTAACTCCAGTTCCAATTGATGTCTTTTTTTAAAAAAACAAAAAAGCAAAAAACTATGTTTAGTTTTATGTACATTGACTTGAGTGTTTCAGATTCCCTGGAACTGGAGTAAAGTTACAGACAGTTGTGAGCTGCCATGTGGGTGCTGGGAACTGAACCCAGATACTCTGAAAGAGCAGAGACTGCTCTTAACCACTGAGCCATCTCTCCAGCCCCAATGCCCTCTTTTGATCTTCCTGGGTTCTAAGCACAACAGTGGTGTAGTAGGGACATTTACAAAGGCCAAACACACACATGAAAAGGTTCTCAAACTTACATAGCAACAAGCAATTTAACAACTGAGTCATCTTCACACAGTGACCTCATAGTCTTGATCATTATTTTGCCTCAGCCTACTGAGTACTGACTGGGATTCCAGTGTATACAGCATTTCTTTCTCATTTTTGCTCTTAAAGAGATTGACTCCTAGAGCTGGGTGGTGGTGGAGCATGGCTTAATCCCAGCACTCTGGAGGCAGAAGCAGGTGAATCTCAGTGAGTTTGAGGTCAGCCTGGTCTACAGAACAAGTTCTAAGACAACCAGGGCTGTTACACAGAGAAACCCAGTCTTGGGGAGGGGTGAGGGGAACAATTGCCTCAAGCAGCTGTAGGATGGCAACAATGCAACAGTGAACAATACTTATAATCCCACCTACTCATTCTTGGACCTAGACAAGGGAACATATGGAGGTCTCATTTAGCAAACAAAACCAAGAGCCTTGCCTGGTGGCTCATGCCTGTATTAGCACTCTGAAAGCAGAGGCATGTGGACTTCTGAGTTTGCAGCCAGCCTTGTCTTTATAGTGAGTTCCATGTGAGACAGGTCACATAGTAAGACTGTTTCAAAAAACAAAACAAAAGGATCACCCAGCTGCTTCAGCACATGCCATATGGGCCTGGCTATCCAGGTAAAAATGCAGGAGAACCAACACACAAAAATTTAAAAGATGAATTCAGAGCATGGTGAGGCACACCTTTAATCCCAGTACTAAGGCAGAGACAGGTGGTCTGTGAGTTCAAGACCAGCTTGGCCTACATAAAGAGTGCCAAGACAGCCATGGCTACATAGTGAGACCCTAACAAAAAAACAAAGAGAAAATAGGTGAATTCACCCTCAGTGGCACATGCCTATACGTTCAGCACTTGGGAGGGTAAGGTGAGAAGACTGAAGGTTAAACCAGCCTGGGCTACATAATGAGTTCCAGGTCACCCCAAGTGAGTCCCCTATCTAAACAGAGAAGAGAAAGCTAAAGAGCAAATAAGACAGTGAAGAGAAAGGAATTGGAATTCAAAGACTGAGCACTTGATAATATTAAAATGAGCAACAAATCAAAGAAGAGGGCTGGAGAGATGGCTCAGAGGTTGAGAGCACTGACTGTTCTTCCAGAGGTCCTGAGTTCTGTTCCCAGCACCCACATGGTGGCTCACAACTGTCTGTAATGAGATCTGATACCCTCTTCTGTAAACTGTGTACATAATAAATATATATATATTAAAAAAAAAAAAGAATTCCAGATTCATCTGCTAGATGTGGTGGCACAGACATGTAAGGGGAAGCTTAGGCCAGTGTGTACTGCAAAGAGTGATAGTCTCTAAAGACAGAAAGAACCATTTTGTTAAAGTGACTACTGCACACACTAGACTTCAGAAGAGAAAGAAGAGACAGAAATCTCATTAACAGAGACACTGTCGGGGGCTGGAGAGATGGTTCATCGGTTAAGAGCATCCTCTGCTCTTCCAGAGGACCCGGGTTCGATTCCCAGCACCCACATGGCAGCTAACAACTGTCTGTAGTTCCAGTTCCAGGCAAACACCAAGGCAAATAATTAAATAAAGTTTTGTTTTGTTTTGTTTTTAAAAAAAAAAAAACAAAACAAAAAAACCAAACCAAAACAAACAAAAAAAAAACCAGAGACACTGTCCAAGAGTCTTTCAGATTAGTGAAAGAAAATGAAATAATCTTCTACAGATTCATTAATTACATTACCTGTAAGCAGGTTAAGCACTGGGATTAAATATTTCATGTTCATAAAAAAGTAGAGACTTAGGTGGTGGCGGTCCAAGTCTTTAATCTTAGCACTTAGGAGGCAGAGGTACATATGGATCTAAGTTGGAGGCCAGCATGGTTACAGAGTGAGTTCTAGGACAGCCAGGGCTATACAGAAAAGTCCTGTCTCAAAAAAAGAAAAAAGTAGAAACTTGTATATATGTTATTTTCTTTAGACAAACCTTAAATAGTAAAGCCACAATGAGTTTAAAGTATTATAGAAAATGACACAATTGCAAGAAAGTGTCCTTGTACTGTTATTAGGTAAAGACAAATGGTAATATAAAGATTTTATAATGACAAAAGGACTGATCCAACAGGATGTTATGATAATTCTAAACCTATATGCACTTAATAACATGCTTTCGCAACATATAAAGCAAATGGAAAAAATTTGGGAAAATATCCCAATCAAAGTAAATACTATTTAGTAAATGGGGAAGGGGAGATTCATAATTAGTTACACATCAGGACAAAAGGACAATGAGTAGTCAGGCCAGGCCTGGTACTTGCTTTACCCAGGGCTAGAGAGAATCTTTCTGATTTCAAGGACAACTGAATTCTTTATAGTGAGATCCTATCATAAGGAAGGTAATGAGACTTTACCAAGATGATTACTTCAATGACGTGGATATAAAACTTTAAGAAGCAATGATTGACATCTTATCTTTTCCTTGTTTTTTGAGACAGAATCTCACTATCTAGTCCTGGCTGCCCTGGAATTCACTGTGTAGACTAGACTAACCTTGAACTCAGAGATCCTCCTGCCTCTGCCTTTTAAGGCGTGCACTACCATACCCTGCTGATATTTCTTCTAAGCACACACAAAGCATTAGCCAAAGACAGCATACTAGACTTTGAGTAAATCTCAATTGCCCAAGGTCTCAAAGTATTCAGTACATATTCTTTGATGATAGAGAAATGGGGACACTGTAACATACCAATTATGAGAAAAAGTTTTTAAAATATGCATCTGCGGGGGCTGGAGAGATGGCTCAGCGGTTAAGAGCACCGGCTGCTCTTCCAGAGGACCCGGGTTCAATTCCCAGCACCCACATGGCAGCTAACAACTGTCTGTAGTTCCAGTTCCAGGCAAACACCAAGGCAAATAAATAAATAAAGTTTTTTTTTTTTTTTTTTTTTTTTTTTTTTTTTTTTTTTTTTTTTTTTTTTTTTTTTTTTTTTTTTTTTTTTTTTTTTTTTTAAATATGCATCTGCAAGCACACATTTGAGTGTTTAAGGACCCAACTCCTCTTTGGATTTTTTTGAGACATGTATAGCTTTGGCTGTCAAGGAGGTCTCAGAGATTCACCTGCCTCAGCCTCTTCCGAGATTAAAGGCATTCTTTACCACCGCCCTGCTTAAGACATTTTTCTTGATTCAGGCAGAGCTGAGTCCCAAGAGGACAGTCAGTATACATACTAAGAGCATGTCTCCAATAAATAAAATTTAATCCCCTGGAACTGGAGCTGCCATAGGCCACTACAAGAGCCACTAGTGCTCTTTACTCTTTATTTTTTAAAATATTTATTTTCATTTTCTGTGAATTGGATGTTCTGCCTGCATGTATAACTGTGTAAGGGTGTCAGATCTTGGAATTACAGACAGTTGGTAGCGGCCATGTGGATGCCGGGAATTGAACTCAGGTCCTCAGGAAGAACAGTTAGTGCTCTTAACCTCTGAGCCATCTCTCCAGCCCTCCTTTTTTAATTGCATGTCTCCCTTTTCTCTGTCTCTCTCTTCGTGTATGTCCACTTGAGTGCAGGTCCCCTCAGAGGCCCCTGGACCTGGAGTTACAGACCATTGTGAGCCACCAGATATGGTGTTGGGAACCAAATTCAGATCCTCTGCAAGAGCAGTGGGTGCTTGTAATTGCTGAGCCACTTCTCCACCATCACTTTTACCTTTTATAAGATAGATCCCAGGCCAGCTTGGATCTCCTGATCTCCAGGCCTCCTCTGCATGCAGGAGTAGCAGGCATGGACCACAATGCCTATTTAGATTCTTGATTACTAAACCATAGCTTATTCAATGTATTATTCAATCAAACAAGTTTGCTACAAAGCCACCCTGCTGGTAAGTGGATATGCTTTGCAGAGGGAATGAGGGATGAAAGAACTGGGGATTTCTAGATTCCAGAGCTTGTGTGAGGCCTTGATGAAGTCCTAACCTCTTAGTCCAGCAGTACCCTGTACACACTACTCACCACCACAGGTTGCCGGAAGTACTCATCCACAGCGGCGCCTCGGAGGGCTGACAGGTCCACTCCGTGGAAAGATGGCTGGTACCTGTGAAAATCCCCAGCCCCACCCTGAGGTCACCAGCAGCAAGGGAGGCAGGTGGTGTCACCTGCTTTCTTTCCTAGCTGGCCCTCAGTTCTTCAGATCTACGGAAAGGGAAGGGAAAACCTGAGGGCTGGATTAATCCCCGAGCAGGCAGGCCCCATGGCCTGGCTGGGACACCCAGGGCACACTCACCAAAAGTTGGCTTTGGTGAATTGCTCCATGTAGAGCTGTTCATCGGTGAAGGGTGCGAGGTGGACGTCACCAATGGTAGGGAACATGTTTCCTGAGAGTGGGGCAGGGAGGAGTGCTGTTGTCAGGGCAGCACATCCTGCAAGACTGGGTAGAGCTTCCAGAGGACCCTTAGATTCCCAATCATGGTTTTCCATCCATCCATCCATCCATCCATCTATCCATGCATGCATGCATGCATCCATCCATCTATCCATGCATGCATGCTAGGATATGCAGCACTTTTTGTCCATGGCCTCTAGAAATGTGTGAACTGTAGCACAGCTAGAATCAAAACTCAAGTGGCTTATTGCTTTGTTCTGTGGAACTCAGTGACTCTGTGCTTAAGTTTCAGACATAAAACTTTCTCTCTCTCTTTTTTGTTTTATTTTTTGTTTTGTTTTTTGAGGGCTTTTTTTGGAGGGGTAGGGTGGGAAGAAGGAGGAATTCTCATCTAGCCCAGGCAGGACTTAAAACTCCTGACTCATCCTCCACCTAAGTTTGGTGTACACTGTCACCATAGCTTGTTTGTCTTTTTGAGTTGGGAGTCTCACTGTCTCAGGCTCCCAGATGCTGGGTAGAGTGTCACCAAATCCAGCCTAATTCTAGTAAGACAGAAGCATTTTTCTTTCTCCCCCTCTTCCACCCAACAGGGTTTCTCTGTGTAGCCCTGGCTATCTTGGAACTTGCTCTGTAGATCAGGCTGACCTTAAATTCACAGAAATCTGCCTGCCTGTCTGTCTCCCAAGAGGTGGAATTAAAGGCATGCAGCAGCACTGTCTAGATCACAGGCTTTTTCTTTGGTAATTTTGGTCCATGATCCTCAATCAGTTTAAAATTTCCCTATGTAGAGCTAAGGCACTGCATCAGTTCCCATGCTCATCAGCACACCTGCTCTCTCTCATCTCACCCCCCTATTCCCACATCCAAGTGCTAGTGTTGGGAAGCAAGAAAAGGCCGATTAGAGCCTCTTGGTGTCCAGTGTGTCTGGACTGTCCCAGACAGAGTGAAAGGAAACAAACCCTAGGCTGTTTGGGGGTTAAGCTCAGCCAGGGCTGCCCGAATACCAGGTTTGGCATGTGACTGAACAGAAGTAAAGGGGTCTCCTCCGAGACTCATGAATAAGCAAAATGGTTGGTAGCAGAAAGAAGCAGATATGGGGAGTCTGAGACTGCACAGGATCAACACATGGCCAGCAGATATGGTCCTCCCTCCAGTTCTTCAGGAAGTTAAAGAGGTCCTGAGGTATCCCTCACAATTCACTCCAGGTTAGAATGTTCAACTGTTGCCAATGGGATGAAAGAAGCAGGTGAGGCATCATGTAAGGAACCCATTTCTGGCTCTTGCAGGCCAGAAAGCTGCCTTTAATCCTCAGAGAGGCTTCTGAGGGGTTGAAAATCATCTCACAGGCAGTCTCCACTTCACCCCTGTCTGGCCTCACACAGGGCCTGCCACTTGCACCCCAGAGTCTGAGGGATCATTAGGGCCAGAGGGAAGATCCAGGGCAGCTGCAGGGCAGCTTCGAGTCCCACACTTACACACATGGAGAACTGTGGCTACCTCCTGCCTACAGAACTGAGCCAATGTTGGCTACTACAAAGAGAAGTCATAGGAGCCACACATTCACCAAGACTGCCAGTAGCACCTGCTTAGCTGCTAATCTCTACCTGAGGCTATTGCTAGACCAGGGTCCCTGAGCTCCCATGTAAATACATATACACTTGTGCCTTTAAACAACTATTCACACATACACACATAGCTAGAACTCAGAGAAATGGGTGCACTACTGCGCTGAGAGCAGAGTAGATCCCAGTACAGACTGGCAGGTGTCAACATGCCACTTGGTGCAGGTACAGTTAGCCATGAATGTGGACATATATCCATATGCCCTTATACATGTACATATATCTACACACAGGTATACACCCACCCACACATTACCTTTAAGTGCATACCTACCTGCCCATTTACCTTCAGATTCATACCTTCATGTACACGTGTACCACCCCCAGAATCTAACATGTAAACACACATTTCCTTAAGCAGCTGTAAATCACACCCTCAAATATATACATAGCTACAACATCTCTAAACCCTCGCCATCCACACACTTGCATGTGACTCTACATACAGACACTTATGGACATCCTCACCCACACTCCTATATCATTACACACATATATCACCTGCATCCTCAGACATGTACATATTCCCACCTACCCACTTTTTAGCTCCTAGGGCAGTAGGCTAGCTACATTGCCCTGGGCAAGGTTTCAGTTTGGGGATTAACAACCCTTGGGGGACCACCAGTGATAGCCCTGAGTTCCAGCCCATCCCTGGACCTCTGTCCTATAGGGGTGCTCTGTGGCAAACATACATAAATGACACCAGATGCTTTCTGTTCTACAGGGAGCTTCTCAATGCCTGGTGAGGTGAGTGGCACTCGTTTATGGTCTGAGGACCCAGAAACCATAGCCACCAGGTAGGGTTAGGATAAAAGGTAGGAAAAACCCTCCACTCTCTGTATGTAGATCATTGCTAGACAACAGGACAAGCAGCCACCTACAGGCTGCTGGTAGCAGCAGGGCTTGCCAGGGGCCAACTACTCTGGTTGAAAGGCTCAGTGACAGGCTCAGTGCTCCTGAGCATGGGACACTCACCGCTGGGCTTCAGGTACTTTTTGGCATGGAGGTAGCTCTCAAGCATGCGTTCATTGAAGAGCATGTAGCCCATGGGCTCTGAGATGATAATGTCCACTTGCTCAGGCAATGAGACCTCCTCTACCTTGCCAGGGATGACCACGATGCGGTCTGTCAGGTTGTTGCTCTTCACCAGGACCTGTAGGAGGTGGGAGAAGGCTCCCTGTGCTTTCTTGGCATAGGCCCACAACTCCTCACTCATGAATAGTCTCTGCTTATAACCTGGCATGAGTAGCCTCTCTCTTTTCCCTGTGGACATCCTAGTCATGAAGGAAGAGTTCCTGTGGCTCAACTAATGTCCCTGCTCCTGGGGGGAATGCTCACCCCCAAAGCTGGAGCCTAGTCCCAACAAGTTGTCTTTCACACACAATGAGGGCCTGACTAAAAGATGTGTATCAAGGGGCTCCCGTGTTCAGAAAAGGAAGAGGAAGTTGGTCAGGAGAGACTAAGCTAGCACGGAAGCTCTGTGAAGGTACTGCATTGAGGCTCATTGTCCCAGGTCTGCAGCTGTCAGTGCCTGTGGGAGGGGAGCCAAGCTCATGAATGCATCCACAGAACAGTCTGGAAGGACCTAAGGGACTCTATCTGTCCGGTAAAGAGCCTAAATAGTAGAAAGGCAAGGCCATGAGAGGAAAGCACAGGATCTACCCCTCTGCAACTTTTCAATTCTGAATTTGAAAATTAAATTTTCCATGAAGGAAGGGGGGAATTTATCAAGGATACAGCAAAACAAAATCCTGCTGTCACCTACACAGATGTGTGGGGATCAGGCAGACTAGTATTCAGGACAGTTGAAGTGTATGACTCAGAATTCTCAACAGGAGGGCTGTGTCTTTGCCACTCTGTCCCTGAGGCATGAGAGTGCATCCTTGTGGATGTCTGGTTAGCCACTGTGGCTCTGCCTGTAATCACTTGGCTCTAGAGAAGAACAGCAGTGATGTACCTAGGTCCCCTGGGGCTCTTGGTGGGCACAGAGAGAAAAACCACGAGAAGGGAAGGCTTACGACCCAGCAAGACACTGACCTCAGCATGCTGTGCCATGGTGCTGGCCTCCACTGCATAAATTTTCCTGGCTCCTGCTTGAGCAGCAAAAAATGACAGGATCCCAGAACCACAGCCCACGTCGAGAACAATCTGAGGAAATGATGTGTGTATGAGGCTACAAATATGCCAACCACCACACACTATGCCCATCACAGACAATATAAATAACAGCATTACTGTGTGTCAACAACTGAATTGTTTGCAGGGGGCTGGAGAGATGGGTACTCTTTCAGAGGACACAGGTTCAATTTCTGGCACCCACATTGCAGTTCACAACCACCTGTAACTCAAGTTCCAGGAGATCTGATGCCCTCTTTTGGCCTCCACAGGTACTGTATACACATGGTACACAGACAAAATGTTCATAAACATGCCCATACATATAAAAAGCAATCCTGCACAGTGACAAATGCCTATAATGAGAAGGCTGGGACAGGAGGACCATGACTTCAAGGCCAGTATAGACAATAAAGTGAGACCTTACCTGAAGATTAAAACACAACTGATCTGGGAAGAACAGAGCAGTAAGAACCAGAGGTGTTGGAGAAAATGTCCTTGCCCACCCTCCTGCTAAGAAGCTGAGACAGAGCTAGTATAAGTTTGACAGCCAAGTAGATTTTTGGGAGCTGCCCCTTACAGGATTGAGGTCAACACAGAGACAAAGTTATGGGCCAAACTTCTGGGAAAAAAAAAGTTTGGGGTTGTTGCTCAGTTCCAACCTTACAGCCTGAAAGTGGCTAAAGCATTTGGGTTACAGGTCAGGAACCTCTCTCTAGGACATGAGGAGGCTATCATCTAGGGCTCTGAAGCCTTGAAAGTAGGGTGTAGACTTCTGCATGCAGTGTGTCCTGTGCTGATGCCAACTCTATCCCCAGAAGCAATCTTGGCTGGGGCAGGTGGCCCAAACCAGAGGGCCAGCTGAAATCGGGCAGGAACTTGGCAGAATGCTGTGTGTGTGTGTGTGTGTATGTGTATGATTGTTTCTACCTTAGCAGAGGTAGGACAGATTTTCTTGGGTGGCATGTGTGGGCTTTCTAAGGAGAAATGGCCCAAGTACAGAGGAAGCACTGCTGTCAGGACAGTGGGTTCTTTTTATACTCTGGATGATACTGTCTGGCTCAGGTCAAGAAGATGCCTGTGGTGGCTGAGTGAATTTGGCCAGGAAGCCTGTAAGAATGTTTGAGGTAAGTCCTCTAGGGCATAGCAACCTTGGAGTGAAACATAACCAAGGCTCAAGATGAGGTAAATCCACACAGACCCACAGTGAGGACCCCTGCAACACATGCTGGTTAGAAGCCACACCCATGCTCTCAGTGCTAGATGGGACCACACAGAAGAGTAAGTGAGTTAAAGGATAGCCTGGGCTCAAAGTGAGAGTCTCAAAAGGTACGACAAAACAAAGAAACACAAGTTCCCACCTGCAGCAAAAGGCTAAACAAACAGGATGAGAAGGATGTTTCTTGTGTGCAACCCCGAGTCCCTAAATGGGACATGGTGCAGAGTATCTGTAATTTAAGCACTTGGCAAATGAAAATAGTGAGGTCAAGGCAAGCCTGGGCTACCTACCTCAAAAAACCTTGTCTCAATTCACCCCTCATCATAAAAAAGATAGAGAAGGGAGAGAAAAAAAAAAAAAAAAAAAAAAAAAAAAAAAAAAAAAAAAAAAAAAAAAAAAAAAAAAAAAAAAAAAAAAAAAAAAAAGGACCATGGAGATGTGCTTCTCTTCCCATGAGACAAAACTGCATTTGATATGTCTGACCTACCAAACATCTTGGACTTGCCTGGCTGGCCGGACACATGCTTAGAACATCTATTTACTCCCATAGCTGGGTCAAATCATCCAACAGAAAGCCTAGTTGACTACTCAATCCTGGGAAGATTGCACATGCGCTGGTAACAGCACCCCACCCCCACTGCTTTGAGTCTCACATAGCCCAGGATGGCTTGTCCTCCTGACTTGCAGCTGCTTCAGCCTCTCAAGTGTTGGCCTATAGGTATATACCATCAACCTGGACTGGACAACAGTAAAAGTGTAAGGAGTAGGGTAATGGGATTGGGGAATGTCAGGCATGGTGAGGCAGACTCCCAGGGTACTAAGGTAGGAGGGCTGTGCCTAAAATGGCTTGAACAACACAACAGGCATTGCCTTACAACCCTCCTCCACCCAACATACACCAACAAAGACACTTCAAAAGGGCCCTACCCCACTTACCCTGTGTTTGGAGGAGGGATGCTAGCTAAAAAGGCCAAGAACATGTGGACAGGTCTGGCTTTTCTCATTAAGCCAATTAGCATACCATCAGCAATAGTGCCAGAAAAGGCCTGGGTTCTGAGTTCAGTCAGAGAACAGTGTAGTGACCTACAAGCTCCAGAGAGCAGGGAGGCCACTCCCTCTAGTATTGTTCCCACTGCCTTAATCATCCAATCCTTTGGAATCCTAAGATAGGCTAGCAAGCATGCTTCCCGATAAACAGCTGCTGCAGGCACCCCAACTCAGAGCCATATGTCAGAAGACCTGAGGAAGGAAATTGGGGCTGGCCCTTGACATTTAAAGTTGAGGGACAGGGCTCTGTATCATTGGAGTCCCCAGCCTGTGGACTCTGCCCTAGTTCCAGGTAGATGAAATTAGAACTGAAATGGGTGCAATGCTCAGCTGGGGTCAACTACTACTGCAGAGCTGAATTGCTCCCCACAGAAGCCATCTGTGGGGCTAGAGGAAGAGTGTGGCTTCATTATTCTCAGCTTCCTGCCCCCTCCCCCCATTTCTTCAGAAAGGGACTCACTGTATAGCCCTGGATAATTTCCAATTGAGAGATATGCCTGCTCTTGCCTAGATCAAAAGTGCACACTGCCATTGTTTTATAGCACATACATTCAAACATCAACTTCCATATCGAAAACTGTTTTATTTTTCTGCAATGCAAGAACGGAAGTTAGTCTTCTTCATGCTACGTAAGCATTCCTGATTGATAGCTGATGACCCTTTTGGCAGCATCTACAGAACGGTGGCATTAGAGCTAGGTTCCATGAAAAACGTTTGTTCAGTATACCCCACCCAGTACAGCCGAGGCAGAAAACAGAATGACCAAAGACATGTTAGAAGAGGCAAAAGTGTTCTCTAGAGTAAATCGAAGAACTAACATAATTTTAACTAAAAGAAAATGGACAGCTGACTCAGAACAATAAATAGAAAGAAAAGAGGCAACGGAACTGGAGGGAGTTAAGGAAGGCTCTGTCCCAGCCCCTCAGGCACCTGCCTGCAGCCTCCATTCAGTATGCTTTCTGTACTGATGGCTCACCTTGTCCTTGAAGTCAGTGTGATTCTGCAGAATTGCACGCTGGTAGGTGCCTGTCCGCACATAGTCCTGCATCATGTTCTGCTGCTGGGATAGGTAGCCATAAAACTGGAATAGAGACACACCAAATAGCACATGGCCACAGATCTGGCCACCTTAAGGTGCAAGGAGGGTCTGATGACAGCATAAACCTCCCTTGGGAGGTCATGTACCCTCCTCCAGCCTGAACCCAATTGACAAGAGCCAGCTGCTCCAGAAATGGGAGCAGGGGTCTAAGGAGCAGTCCCCAAGAGGGACACTTCCACTGTATCATGGCTGAAGGTCACAGCTGCTAGATGCCACCTGGACCTGAAGGCCACCCAAGAGATCACAAAATTTGTCATGGATGGGGTTCTAACACCTGGGGGCCAACTGTCCCATCTTAGGGCCCCGAAGAAGAAGAGGAACAGATGGAACAAAACCCTAGAGCTCATAGCGCCAGGCAGGTGATGTGCGGTGTCTCTCTGTAAGACAACAGGCGGTCAGGAGGCAGCGTGGCACCTGGCAGGGCCACAGGCTTGGGCATCAGGCAGACCTGGCTTTCCCATCGTGGCTCTGTTGCATAAGAGCTGTGTGACTTGGAGCAAAGTCACTTAACCTCTCTGAGCCTCAGTTTTCTCATCTGTAAAATGGGGACAATAACAGTTGTTGGGAAAGTCTAAGTGCTACCGGGAATGTAAGATTGCTTACACAGTACCTTACATTCACCAAGGGTTTAGGACATTGCTACAGTTTAGTCATTACTCTAAACACGAGGGGACTTGGGCATTAACAGATGAGGAAACTGAGGCCCAGCAAGTGGTGAACACCTGCTGAGGCTACGCAGCTAGTAAGGGACAGAGCCAGGATGAGCACCCATGTGGGCCTACCCTGTGCTGCGTGGCCTCCTGTGGGAAGGTAGGGGGGACTCACCTGGAAGTACTGCACAGCTGAGGATTCCTCTGTTCGCTCGCTGAACACAGAGCGCTCCAGTGTGTGGCCCCGGCAGGTTTTCAGGATGTTGTAGAAAGAACAGAAATCTGGAAAGGGGGAGCCAGATCACCAGGAAGCCAGTGCTATCTATGTTCCTGTGGGACAGTCCAGAAGCCTGGACATCTGCTTGTCCTGTCTGCCTCTCCTCACTTGTCTGCCTTTGGACACATGGAAGCTGGTGACTTCTTTTTCCCCAATACAATGTTCAACTGAGAAGGAAAGGAGAAGAGTATCCAAGACTGCTACTCTGACTGACATGAGGGCATGACTGCAGGTGGCATGTGATGAGGACAGGCCTGCCTGGGCATTCTTCCCAGACAACAGCCTGGAAGTGTGAGGAGCTCACACACCAGCAGCCTCTGGGGATGGCACTGGACACAAGGACACCAACTCAGTGTTGAAGACAGCAGGTAAGTCCCGTGGACCCAGAAGAGCACATGGAGAGGGTGTCAGCATCCTTCCCCAGGACACAGTGATATGAAGTCCTTTGAACTGATTCACATAGAAGCTACTCAGAAGATGGGGAGAGAGGAGAGGACCAGTAGCCCCACCCTACTTGAGGAACTATAAACAACTGACCGATGGTGGGGAAGAGTTGGTTTTTTCTCTAAGGGTGTGTGTGTGATCCCTGGCAGGTAGACCATACTTGGTGGATGGCCCTACCCCTAAGTACACGGACAGCACAATCGGACTGGGTAGATTATACATATTGAAGAAAAAATAAAAGAAGGAGGAAGAGGAGGAATGAACTGGATCAGGGAGGAATTAAGGTAAAAATACATTCATGAATGTATGAAATTTCCAAAGAATAAAAATACATTAAGTTATTGAGGAACTTAGAAAACTGGTCACTAAACAGAAAACAGAAAACCAGTGTTGGAGAACTGGCTCTATGGACAAACCCTTGCTAGACAAGGAGCAGGACTGGAGTTCAGATCTATAATCTCAGTGCACAAGAGATGAAGATGGGACCCTTGGAGCATACTGACTAGCCTGTCTGGCATAGCTGAAGAGCTCTGGGTTCAAGTGAGAGGTCCTCTCTCAGTAAACAAGGTGAAGAACTTCTGGCCTCCATATTCATACACACATACACATACAGGACCCACATGATGTAATAACAGAACCAACTCTGACAAATTGCCCTGACTTCCACATATAAGTCCAATTGTGTATTGTGTGCTCTCTCTCTCTCTCTCTCTCTCTCTCTCTCTCACACACACACACACACACACACACACACCTTCATATGCATACCCCCCAACATATACATTTACATACATCACATACACAGATACATGCAAATTAACTAATTACTAACTAATTAAAAGCCAGTCAGGAAGTCAGGTGGTGGTGGAACATGCCTTTAATCCCAGTACTCTGAAGGCAGGCAGGCAAGTCTCTGTGAGTTTGAGGTCAGCCTGGTCTATAGAACTGGTTGAAGGACAGCCAATGCTACACAAAGAAATCTTGTTTTAAAACAACAACAAAAAACTAAAAAGATGAATGGCTGATAGCTATGGAGCCAATATAGGCAGGACTTCCAGGCAGAGACAAAACTCTGGGAAGAAGGTAGATGGTCATGAAGGAAGCAGGATGGACTATACAGAGAGATCAGACAATAAGCCATGCAACAGAATGTAGATTAAAATAGATGGGTTAATTTAAGTTATAAAGAGTTAGTAGGGGCTGGAGAGATGGCTCAGTGGTTAAAAGCACTGACTGCTCTTCCAGAGGACTGAGGTTCAATTCCCAGCACCCACATGGCAGCTCACAATGGTCTGTAGTTCCAGTTCCCAGTTCCAGGCAAACACCAGGCAAATAAATAAAGTTTAAAAAAAAAAAACAAAAAACAAAAACAAAAACAAGAGTTAGTGGGACAAGCCTAAGCTAAGGCTGAGCTTTCATAATTTATAAGTCTCTGTGTCATTATCTGTAAACTGGAAGCCCAAAGAAAAATCTGACTATAACTCCTTGAGACTAAACTAACCCCAGGTCACATCACCTCCAAAATTTGTTACTTATTTACTTTTATATTTATGGGTATTTTGCCTGCATCTATGCCTGTACACCTGAGGAGTACCTGAGAACGTTTTGGATCCCTTGGGACTGGAATAACACACAATTATGAGCTGCTGTGTGGGCAATGGGAATTGAACTTGGGTCCTCAAGAAGGGCTTTTAAACACTAAGCCAACTCTACAAACACCCCTCCCTAGCAATTTATTTATCTATTCATATTTATTATGAGTGTTCTGCCTGCATATATGTATTTGCACCACTTATATGCCTAATGCAAACAGAACCAGAAGGGGGTTTCAGATCTCCTCAAAATGGAACTGCAGACAGTTCTGAGCTGCTGTGTGGGGAATAGTCAGTGTACTGAGCCATCTCTCCATTTATAATCTAACATGAATGGTAATCTCTGGTAGTAGTATTCCCAATGTATCTTTAGCTGGGTGGTTGTAGTGGGATTATGGTATGTTGTAAATATCTGTCCTGCCTACTAGTTTAATAAAAGCTAATTGGCCAAAAGGCAGACAGGCAGTGTGGGTGGGGCTACCAGGCTAAGAAAACTCAGGAACATCTCAGAGCAGAGACAGATGCTTCAGAGATGCAGAGATTCCAGGAGATGACGCAGAGGAAAGAAGTTGAAATGCTGCTCTGAGAAAAGGTACTGAGTTCAGATGAAGGAGTTAGCAAGTCATATGCCTGGGCCCCAGGCCAATCAGCAGAAAATTAACATAAGTGTCTGTGTGTCTCTGTGTGACTGCGAGTGTTTCTGCCAGACTGCCAGTCAAACCTCTAGTCCAGGCAGGTCTGGAAAGTCCAGGCTGGAAACCATATACAACAGGTGCTAACACACCCTTTAATCCTAGCACTCAGGAGGCAGATCTCTAAATTTGAGCCCAGCCTGGTCTACATATCAAGTTCTAGGACAGCTAGGGTTACATAGAGAAACCACGTTTCTAAAAAACAAAACCCCAAAATCAAAATTTTTACATCTTACTACTATGAATATTATATGTGTAAAAGCATAAGCCAGGTCATGAATGTGGAAGTCGGAGGAACTTTGTGGAGTTGATTCTTTCCCTCTACCTTTATGTGGTTTCCAGGGACTGAACTCCCCGAGTCATCAGATTGTACAGCAGATCATCATTTGCTAAACCTCCAGTCCCTAACACTTCTTTGTTGACAATGAATTTGGGGACTAGGATGATTGTTGAGTGGGTAACGTGCTTGCCATGTAAGCAGAAGACCTGAGACGATTCCCCCAAAACCACATAAAAACCTGATGTAGTAGCATGTCTCTCACTCTAAATGCAGAGATTAAAAAATCCCCAGAAACTTGTGAGCGTGCTAGCTCAGCGTGAACCCCAAGAGATTATATCTCAAACAAGGTAAAAGGTGACGAATGACACATATGGAGGTTTCTCACTTCCATGTGTGTCACACACACACGCATGAAAATTAAACCAACAATAAATTTGGATTTTAGCAGGCCCTCCTCCTTTAGGAATACATTCCAAGACATTCCTAAAATGGCTAAAGCGCCCTAGTGGCCCTTCCATGAGCTATGTTGCCTGTGCATGTATAACTATGAGTGTTTATGTAGCTCAGGCCACAAATGTAAAAGACATCTGCGTCAACAACAACAACAACAACAACGTTTTTTAAAAACACACATGTATCCCAGGTTGGCCTTGAACTCCTGGTCCTCCTGCCTCCACCTCCTGAGTGCTAGGACTGCAGATGGGGTTAGGACTTCAAGCATGTCAGATAAGGGCTCACCCACTGAGCTACATCTTAGTTCCTCACAGAGGCTCCTTCATAGACCTGCAACATAGATTCTGGTGGGCCTTGCACTCCTGATCATCCTGCCTCTATGTCCTACTTAGGATCACAAAGGGAAGGAGGGAGGGAAGGGAAGGGAAAGGAGGCTTGAGGATGCTCATGTAGGTGACCAGGCAACAGGGCTCCATGTACACGGCAACAGCTCTACTAGAGGGACAGGTAACCTAAAGAGACAGTGAAGAGCTCTGGGAAAACAGTAGCCCCCTCCCCTGCACCAGCCACCAGACTCACCAGGTACTCCACCAACCAAGTCCTATCTATCACAGGACATTCACAGGCCTAGCCATTGCTTCCAAAACCTCAAGGCCTCAGCTTTGCTCACTTGGGTTTCCACAAGCCTTCCTCAACAACCTTAAGTGTCCCTATCAGGTCTGCTCAGATCCCCTAGGAACTTCTCTAATATTTAGAGAGTGAGGCCTCTGCCCACCTCAAGGCCCCATCTCAGCCCTCCCCTGGGGTCCTAGCTACAGCTGAGAAAGCTGCCTTCAGACCTAACCCAACTAGCTCTTTGAGAAGATTAGGTAGGGCAAGAGTCAGGATGCCCTTTTAGAGAAAAGGGCTGTGACCCAGAGTATCCACAGCAGCCAGTGAGGTGCCAGGGCAGGGCACCTGTTTAACACCAACAATATACCAATAATATTCTTACTGACAATGGGTCTCTTCATGGGGCTGGATTTTCCTTCCTTCCTTTTCTCTGGGGTGGGGGGAGACAAAGCTCTTGCTATGCTGGCTGCTCAGGCTGGTTTTAAACTCTTGTGCTCAAGTGATGTTCACATTCTAGCCTTCTGAGACGATGAACATAAGCCACCATACCCCATACCCAGTTATGAGCATTACACTTGTGTCTTTAGGGATCCTTCCTTCTGCCTCAGCTTCCTGAGCAGCTGGAGCTTCGAGAGCTATAAGAGTTTGCCAAGGCATTCAGTATATGCCAGCGCACAGTATGTCCGTGCGGGGGTGGTGCCTATACATAGAGGCAGGTGGTCAGGTTCAGGTGTCATTCCTTAGGCATCATCCACCTTGTTCTGTGAGGCAGCTTCTCTCTAGACTGGAGCTCTGATGAGGCAAGGTTGGCTGGCTGGTGTGAACTGTCTCCATCTCCCTCCATCTGAGATTACAAACTCACACTGCCAAGTCTAACTTTTCCCTGGTGCTAAGAACTGAGCTCACGTCCTCATGCTTGCATGGCGAACATTTCTATTACTGACCATCTCCCCATCTCCTGGCTCCAAGGAACCAAACACATACCATGGGGTGTGGCAAACTGGATGAGGACGCTATTGCAGCCCAGTGTAATGATGAAGGACTGCCTGCCCACACGGCTGCACTCTGTCTCTCGGGACACGGAGCACTTGAACACGCACACATCTTCATCTGCAAGAGAGAAGGAGATGCTGGTATGAGTGATGGTACCCCAGTGACTTCCTTGCTTTAATGTGTCCCTCTGCCCCCCCACACCCCTCACCCCTCGCACATGTGCCTCATAAACACCTTGAAGTGCTGTGAGGTACTCTGCCTGCCTATGTCTCAGGAAAGAAAAGGAATGCAGTCACACTGTCAGGGTCCCAGAGCTCAGTGTCTCAGGTGAAAACAAGCGTACTCCCTGCGGAAGGAAGGCCTAGGCCTTCTGTATGAACTGACAGGTGGTGAGAACACAGGCAAAGCTATCCTTCAGGAGGGGCACAGACATCCTTAAGAAGACACAGACAACTAAATAATAAGGAAGGGGTTAGGGCTTTGGAGTCTTGGCCCTGCCGAAGAGGTCTTCTGAGTTACAAGGGGTCACTGGACTTTATAATGGTCACAACGGAAGTACCCATGACCCTTTAGACTAGCACTTTGCTCTCAGGGGCAGTGACTGTGCAGTGCACTTACAGCTCCTCAGTAGGATGTAGCAAGCCATGTGGCCTGTCCGGGCTGGCGTCTCTCACGTTCCATATGGGGTTAGTGGTAGGGCAAGGACCTGGACCCAGGGAGCTACTACTGTGTATGCTTGCTTACATGGCCCAGCTACGTGCTCATCACAACCATGTTTTTTAGTTATTTATACAACAAAAGGGCAGTACACTGAAGGATGGAGCCAATATTCCTAGGAAAAGAACAGTCTACTCTGGCAGTGCTATTATTCCACAGCACCTGTGTAGTAGTATTCCTATTTTAATTTTTAAAAATTTTATGGTTGGTAAGTATGTACATGCATTCGTGCATGCATGTACATGCATATGTGCATGTATGTACACATGTGAAGGTGTACACACACCTGTGCAGACTGGCAAGCACAAAGTCAGAGGACAATCTTCAGATATTAATTCTTTCTTCTACCATAGATTCTGGGAATCAAATACTGGTTGCAATAAAGGCTTGTGCAATAGCACCTTCCCCCACTGAGCCATCTCCAATGCCCCCATGAAGTACTTTTGACCTTAACTCATAAAGGGACAATGGACACCAGCAAGTACAGGGAGTAAACCAGCCCACCAGGTCTCTTCAAATGGTCAACAACAGGTAAGAGAAAACACTGAGAACTATTCTAGAGTGAAGGAGACAGACACAGGAGAGGCAAGCTAATAAGTACGCAGTGGGTCCAGGCCTGGATCCATTATACCAGATGAATGGTGTGAAATGAGACTCTGGCTCTGTGAGCTTCCAAGGATAACGCCCCTGCCCCTCACACACACATACAGAGGATCTCAAGTAGCCCAGGCTAACCTGTAACTGTATGCCTCTTAGTAGGACCTTGAATTCCTACTTTCACTATACCTGCTGGGATTATAGGTGTGTGCTTATGTGTCTGGTTTATGTGGTGCTGGGATAGAGCCCAGGGCTATGTGCATGTTAGCTTAGTGGTCACCAACTGAGCTACAGCCACAGCCCCTCAACACCCTTACTCTTAGACTATAAATGCAGCAGTTAGTGAGCTCACTGGACTAATGCTGCTGCTCTCACATGACTCATCAAATAAGTAGCAAAATGGAAAAAAGGCTTGTGGAAATGTGGATAAAGACGCATTCCCAGCACCCTGACAAGCCAAAATAAGGTGAAAAATAACAATTAATAGGAGAAATCGCTGACTCAAAAGAGTCACACAAAGCTTCAGTAATCAGAATATAGTTTTTGAAAAGCACCAGACAAACTAGCAGAATAGACACACACATAAAAAACACCCCAGAAATAAATCTTGCCCACTAATGACCAGGTGACTTCCTACAAGACTGTTAGTGTCTCTAATAGGAAACACTGGAACATCTGGACATTGATTTGGAAAACCATGCAACTGGATCCTGACCTCACACCATAAGAAGTAACTCAACTGAATCTTGCCCAAACAAGAATTCAAACTAGAAGACTCTTGGGTTGACTCAGTGGGTAATGGCACTTGCTGCCAAGCCTGACCTCCTGAGTTCAATCTCTGGGATCTATATGGTGGAAGAAAAGAACTGACTTCCAAAAATAGTAGTTTTCTGATATTCATGTGTATGCAAACACACAAATAAAATTTTTAAATGTAATTTAAAATCCTTCAAAGCAGGACTGAAAAGATGGCTTAGTAGCTTGAAGAACACTGGCTGCTCTTCCAGAATTTTTAAGTTCAATTCCCAGCAACCACATGGTGACTCATAGAGTATAATGCCAACAGAACACTCACATATACACCCAAAAGAAGAAAGGAAAAAAAAGAAAAACCAAAACCAAAACCAAAAAAAAAAAAAAAAAAAAAAGCACCTATAGGGTCTTAGAAGGAAACTGGGATAACTGGGATAAACAAACCTGTGACCTTTGATTTGGCAACAGATTCCTAGCTATGAAACTAAGAGTACAAGAACTATAAATTGTAATTTTAGTTTTATTTTATGTGCATTGGTGTTTTGTCATGGATGTCAGGTCTCCTGGAACTAGATGTTACCTGACATGCGGGTGTTGGGAACTGAACCCATGGAAGGAAGAAAAGCACTTCTCCTGCCTATAAATTGTAATTTTTAAAAATTATAAATTCAGAGAGGCTGAGACATCCCTACTTGGACTAGGAATTTAGGACTACCCTGGACAACACAACAAGATCCCATCTCAAAAACAAAGCAAATAGGGGGCTGGAGAGATGGCTCAGAGGTTAAGAGAGCTGGCTGTTCTTCCAGAGGTCCTGAGTTCAATTCCCAGCAACCACACGGTGGCTCACAACCATCTATGGTGACATATGGTGCCCTCTTCTGTATATATAATAAATATTTTAAAAATAAATAAAAATAAAACCAAAGCAAATAAAGTGACCCAGGAGCAGCTTGTATCTCGGAACTCTAGAACCTGAAATTAGGAGAATCTTGAATTCCAGGCCATCCTGAGTTACATATATGAGAGCCTGACCTTAAAGGGGGGGGGGAGATGGCACAGCGGTTAAGAGCACTGGCTGCTCTTCCAGAGGACCCACATGGGAGCTCAGAACTGGTGTACCTCCTGTTCCAGGGGATCTGACACCCTCACACAGACATACATGCAGGCAGAACACTAATGCACATAAAATAAAAAATAAACTATTTGAAAAAAGAAGAAAGAAACAAGGAAAGAAAGCAGAGAACTTACCTTGAAAGTACAACCCTGGAGTCTATCAAAGCAATAAATAAAACACAGCAAAACAAAAATGAAAATAACTCCAACAACTGTCTATAAGATGTCACTTCTCAGTGTCTACAAAATGTCTAAATTTAAACATTTAAACAGTGACATGAAGCAAGTGAATGGAGAGATGTAGAAGAATGAAGCCCAGCAAACATCTCTGAAGGGAATGTAGCCAAGTAAGTACACCGACAGCCTGACACAGAAACTCTGTTCCCAGGTATATCCCCACAGAGAAAAGCAGGCAGAGCTTCAAACAAATACTTGTTTGCAAACTGTTAGGTATGGGGACTGCAACAGCAGCCCAGTCAGGAGGCTGAGGCCAAGAGGCTTGCAAGGGCCAACCTGGACAACACAGCAAGGTCACAAAGAAAGAAAAGAACATGCTGGAGTGAGTGAGGTCTAGTTGGCAGAGTGCTTGCCTAGAATGCAGGAAGCCCTAGACTCCATAAAGCAGTAGAAGTATCGAACAGCTGTTAAAAAAAAAAAAAAAAAAAAAGCCTTCAGAAGGGTAGGAAGATCAGAAGTTAAAAGAAAATACACCATACAGAGAAAGAGAGAGGAAATCAGAAACAGACAGAGGACTATTTATTTCCAATAGTCAAAACTAGACACAACTCAAATTCCATCAATTGATAAACAGAATCAGATAATGGTCAAGACCAGCTACAGTCTGAAACACTACTAGAAAGGCTATTGTTAGAAGCGGGGCAACCACAAATGCTGTGCAATAAATACTACATTTGATGGAACAGCAGGAAGGGTAGACCCAAGGTGGCTGGGGTGCACTTTAAATTGCCAGGGGCTCTGAGAAGGCAGTGGGGATTAAGAGCTTCCTGGTGTGGTGTTTCCTTTGAGATGTTGACAGGATTTTGGAGATGGCTAAAGGTCACAGTTACATAACATCAAATAAGCTCAATGCCACTTTAAAATGGTTATAGTTTTAGGGACTTGAATAGACCAAGAAAACTGATCCCTACCTGACACAGACAGTAGGATGCTAGGAGGCTTACAGTACTCACAGAGACCCTAGCTCCCTCTGTCCTTCGGTCTAGCCCAGGGAAGAGCCAGGTTCTGGGGGCAGAGCCTGACTTAGGGCTGTTACTGCCCCAGACACAGGGACCCAAGGCAAGATGCTTCTAGTTCCTATTCCAAGAGGACTTCAGGAAGAGACTCCAGAGTGGTGACTAGGAACACCTCTCCTGGGACAGAAGATAAAGGCTGGGTCTGTATGATGATAAGACCCTAGAGTGCTTGTTTACCAGGTTAGCCTAAGAGCTCCTCTACAACCTGGCACCAAGCAGGCAACTTTAACACCTGTGGCAACAAGGGCAGGGCTGAGGAGGCAAGGGCCACTTGGGCTGAGGGATCTGATAGCACAGATGGAGTCAGCATTCTCTGAGCAACATAGGCAGCCCCTCAGGCCTCCTCCGAACACAGAAGGTACCAGGAACCTTTCTGATGTACTCATGCAAACCAACAAACCAGCTGTACCACAGTCTCCTGCTTAAGGTGGTCTGGAGTAAAAACTTGGCTCTGAAAAATTTGCATGACATATGCAAAATCCTGGGTTTCATCTCTACAAAAATAAAAGCGAACAAAATGTTCCTTTGGCAGAGGCCACATGCATGCCTGGAACCATAGGTGGCCAGTTTCATCAAGGGACAAAGTAGGATGACAAAGCAGGACACTTGATGGCCTCCTCTGATCTCCTTGCAAGCATGTGCCTATGTATGCATACCAACAGTAACATGTGCACATACAACACACACATACACACACACACACAAGAGAGGGTTAAGCTGGATATGTTAGTTCACGTCAAGCTCAGGTCAGAGTTATGATTTCTTTCTCCAGAGTACCTAAGTGATAACAGAAATTGCAGGTTATGGGTGGGAATAGTCCTTGATGGGTGGATTCTCAAAAAGGTCTCAAATACAGCACAAAGAGTGGGCCCTGAACTGAGGAGTTTGAACAATGCTGAGAACCCTGGTCCTGGGTCTTGATCACCAGATCCTGATCATCTCAAGTTCTATGGCCAAGGAATGGGAGTCTAGGGTGACAGAAAACAGCTGCACAGGGCAAGTGGGACACAGATTCCCCATGAAAGATACTCCCTACAAAAATAAGTCCCTCATCTACCTACATCATAAATCTCCAGTTTCTGTCATGAGATAACCCAACACTTTAGAAAGACCCTCATTTCTTCATTATGTCATCAACTTGCTCAGAGAGCAAGTTCAAGGTCTCACAGCGAGATGGACTTTGGTGACTGTCTTCAGAGTTACAGCTCCTGACCCAAGGTGCTGGGACTTGACAACAGCCTGGAATGGCCCCATTTCTCTGAAGAGCAATACAGTAAATATTACATCTATTCTAGGAGTGTAATTCAGTGGCAAAACTGTTGCTGAGCGTGTATTCGGCCCTGGGCCTCATCCCCAGCTACTTAAAAAAAAAAAAAGAAAGAAAGAAAGAAAGAAAAATCTGTAAGGGCAATCTGTGTCACAATGACTCAATTCGGCTTGCAGCGGACTTCAATAGGTAAACAAATAACTACGGCTGTGTCAATACAACTTTATTGACAAAACCAGGCTGAGGGCCAGATTTACTTCACAAGACTGTCATGTCTAGAATTACAGGTGTAGTGTTAAGCCCCCTTTTTATTCACTTCCTCATTTGCTTACCAGACATAGATAGTCTGAGGGACCCCTGGCACTAAGCTATGCCAAGTGAGAAGATGCACCAAAGTCAGTGCAGCTGAGAGACTGGGAAACCTCTCAGTGAGTGCAGGAAACCTGAAGAAAAGCACTGGTTCTCAATCTTTCTAATACTTCAACTCTATACAGTTCTGCATGTTGTGGTGACCTCCAACCATAAAATTATTTCGTTGCTACCTCTTAAGATTATGAGTCAGAATGTAAATATTTTTGGGGACAGAGGTTTGCCAAAAGGGATCTCAAGCCACTGGCTGAGAACCACTGCTGTAGGACAGCTGCCAAGCTGAGGGGCAGCATGAGGCCTGGGCAGACACACAGCTCCATAACCTAGAAGATTCTTAAATGGGGAGACACAGAAGGAAACTGGTTGGAGGTGAATGAGCTGGGAGTACAAGCTACCCTGTTCCGCTCCTGCCAGAGAACTCCTCTAACACTTGCCCTAGACTTGCTGCCTCCTCAGGACAGAAAAATCTACAGGACTCTGAGGCTCGGGAGCCCCTGACCAGATAGATTATCACAGGGTAACTTTCTGGTCTACCTTACTAGTCATACATACACTTCTAACTCAGCCTGACTGCTGGTCTCTCCTCTGCTCAACATCCTCCCCACTGTGCATACTCAGGACGTAGATGTTAATTGAGCTTATGAGTTCAAAACCAACATGGGCAGCATAGTGAGACCCTTCTCAAAATAAACACGGTGCTTGTAAGGGCTCATAGCTAGTCCTTAGCACTTGAGAAGTTAAAGCTAAAGGATCCCCTTGAGTTTGAGGCCAGTATGGGATATATGATGAGCTCAAGGTTAGCTTGGACTACAGAAGGAGACCCTGTATCCAAAACACAAAGTCGAGGAGGCAGATGACTCAGTAGGTAAAAGCAGTAGCTACATAAGCCTGCGGGCCTGAATTTCATCCCTAAAACTTTCCAAAGCTGGATAGATGGCCAGCATCTGTGATGCTGCACTCCTGCAGGAAGACAAAGGGCAGAAATAGGAGAATCACCCAGAAGGTTACAAGCCAACTGACCTGGAAGAATACAATGTATATTGGCAGAAACAATGATACTCTGCTTTATTTAACAAGGAATAGTCTGAAGCAACTCCCTAACATAGGCCTCTGACCTCTACACAATGTGCCAAAATATGTATACCCATGCATATATACAAAGTAACAAAAAAACTCACTGAAAACTCCAAGTAAACAGAAAAATAATGCTCATGGTCCTCTGGTTTCTCAGAGTTTTTAGTTAGAAGTCCTAAGTTTATATGGGACTCACAGGCCCTCTGTAGCATCCTTTGCTTAACTGAACAGTGCCTAGCCCAGCCATGAACTCACTGGCTTACCCCATTCTAGAATCCCCTGAGTATCGGCAAAAGCTCCCTCTGGTGTTATGGTTCTTGGAAAGGAACATCCTTGCCTTTCCCCCATGTCCTTATCATTTCTTCTCAGAGGTCTTCTAGCACTTTCTAGACAAGTTCCCACTGCACAGTGGAGCTTGCTACACTCCTCATGTGCTAGGCTTATGGGACTACTCCACTTAAAGAAAGGATACTAGTCTTTACAAGAGGACAGTGTGTGGAAGCACAAAAACTCAGGTTCAACTGCTAAGCCTGTCCTGTCCATACCTAAATGTGACTGGAGATCTTCCCCTTGCTTGAAGGTCATTGTCCCCCACCCCTTGTCTAGAAAGCAATAGGGTAAGCAGGAATCCTTTGATGCCTTAGATCTAAAGAGGAGCTCTTCTCCGATGGAATCTTATATCTATCTGCATAAAGAGAGGGAGGAGGGCAGCAGGATAGCACTAAAAAGTAGCTACTTCTCAAGGCAGGGATAAGGATCAACAGCACCCCATCCTCCTCACCTTCCAGTAGGAGGCTATCACTGCCACTCACAGAGGAGCAACTAAAGCTGCCCATTTGTTGGGAGCTTGTTGGGAGGCATACACATGGGCCAAATACCAAGTCTTTTCTTAAATCACCTGACACTGCCAAGTCTAACAAGGCTCTTTACTTTCCAGAAGAGTCATCCCCACCTGGCCTCAGACAGTGCACCACACGAAGGGACAGGATCCAGCTGTGAACACAAGGGCTGAGTCTTTTTTTACATGCTGAGAGCTGGCGGGGTGAGAGACAGCCAGTGAGAAGACAAGTATGCAGAAGTGAATGCTGGGAGGGAGAAGACAGGCTGATACACAGGGATGAAGTGTAAGCTGTATTACAAACACTCCTCCTGCCCCACTGCTTCCCACCTCCAGTCCCTGAAGTAACTCTGCCTCCAAACCACAGGCCATCAAAGGTGGAACCACCCAGCCGGAAAGTGCAACCTTGCTTCTCTTCATCTATCTAAGAGAAATTCCAAATTTCCCAGGGTAGGGAGACTAGACAGCCTTTGGAGGGGTGGTGACAGTATATCTGCGAAGGATGAAAACCCTTTTCTGGGGCTGGAGAGATGGCTCAGAGGTTAAGAGCACTGGCTGTTCTTCCAGAGGACCTGAGTTCAATTCCCAGCAACCACATGGTGGCTCACAACCATCTATAATGACATCTAGTACCCTCTTCTGTATACTGTATACATAATAAATAAATAAATAAAACTTTAAAAAAAAAAAAAAAAAAGAAAACCCTTTTCTGTGACCATCGGCACTGCTTAATACAGAAGTGTCATGATGACTGACACTAGTGTATATTGCCCACTGGGCCAGGAGCTCATTCAGACCTTAGAACTTCCTCTTGTAACCTATGGGAAATGATCTGCTGTTCTCAGAGAAGTTGGGAAGTGGCTGTGACCAGCCTGCCTGCCTGCCTTGGGGCATCTGAGGACTATGAGGTCACCCTAGGTTATCTTCTCAGGTCCCCAGACCCAGGGAACTTCCTTTGCCTTCCTTATCCTACACAGCTCTAATTGCAAACAAGTACAAAGACATCCTCAGATACAATATAAGGAAGTCCTAGATAGACACAAAAGCTAATACCTACTAGATGAATGAACAAATGAATGGCCAATTTAAAAATCGGAGGAGAAGGGGGTTGTATGGCTCTATGTTTGTTTTCCGAGACAGAGTTTTTCTGTATTGCCTTGTCTGTCCTAGAACTTGCTCTGTTGACCAGAGATCAGCTTGCCTCTATCTCCTGAGTGTTTGGATTAAAGGTGTGCATCACCATGCCCAGCTAAGAAGGTTCTAACCTGTGGTGGTCGCATACCTTTAGTCACAGTATTCCAAATAAAGGTGAAGTCTGAGTTGGAGCAGTGTCTGTCATGAAAGCACATAGACCTGAGTTCAAAACCCAGAACCCACATCAAAAAACACAATTGTGGGCTAGAGAGATAACCCAGCAGTTAAGAGCACTGGCTGTTCTCCGAGAGGACTGAGTTTTAATTCCTAACACCCACACTGCAGCTCATAACTGGATGTATCTCTAGTTCCCAGTTATCTGATACCCTCTTGTGGTCTCCATGGGCACTGCACACATGTGGTACACAAACATGCAAACAAAACACCCATACACATAAAAATAACTTTAAAAAACAAAAAACAGGAGCTGGACAGATGGGTCAGTGGCTAAGAGCACTGGCTGTTCTTCCAAAGAACCCTGGTTCAATTCCCAGCAACCACATGGCAGCTTACAACTGTCCGTAACCCCAGTTCTAGGGGATCCAACACCCTCACACGGACAACCATACAGGCATGTAAAATAAAAATAAATCATAAAATTCTTTTTACTGTGTTTTTTTTTGATTAATACAAAATAAAGAAGGAAGAAAAAAATCATAAAAAACCAGATGTGGTAATACACATTTGCAATCCCATTGCTAGGGAGGCAGACACTCATTCAGTAGGTGAAAAGATTTTGGGAGAGAAATGAAACCATAAAACTGTCCCCTGACCTCCACGTACACACCACAGCATAGACTGTCTACACCCATAACATGGGTTTGCAAACACAATGATTGTTAATAATTTTCTAACAAATGAAAGTAGATGGCACTTGAGGAAGAACTCATTGGAGGTCACTGTTGTTAATGCACATAGGGATGGATCGAACCACAATAACCCCACTAGAGTTTATTTAATAGGATTTAATAGGATTGTGATGCAGGCGCCAGTGGATAAGGGAGGTAAGAAGGTAGAAAAAGAAGTGAGAGCAACACGCCTGACCATGCATATGGATGAAAGGGGCATGCCCTCACACAGCATGTTTTGGAGGCGCAGTGTTGGAATAATGCATTTACCAGCGCAGTTACCACAGACCCGAAATCCTAACAGTCACACTCTGGCTTTTGCATACATATGGGCACACAGACACTAAGCCACATACAGAATAGCATAAAAAAGAGAAGGGACAGGGATAAAGGGAGTAGGAGGGGTTAGCATGGAAACACAATTCCAACAAGCACTGTGGCTGCCCCAGGTAAGGAAATACGTTTCAGGCCAGCCTTCACTTCAGGCCAGCCTTCACTTCAGGCCAGCCTTCACTTCAGGCCAGCCTTCACTTCAGGCCAGCCTTCACTTCAAGCCAGCCTTCGCTTCTCCAGCTTGGCCATGACCAGGACTTTAGAGGTGTGTGCCTAGGGGAGTGTACATGACAGAACGAGTAGACAAATGGGACATAGGTTTGTCTGTGTTCCTGAGTGACTGACCCAAAAAAAGTCACAGTGCACAGGAAAGATTGGCCTGGCTTTTCATGACACACCATCTTGTACACAGAAGATAACCAAGCTGGCTGCTGTGAGGCCTGATTCTGAACCCTGATGCACTGGGAGGTCAGGGGCACAGGCCAAGTTTGTTTGTCCACGCATAGTTCTCCCAGAGCCAACAGTACCCACTCTTCTGTCATCAGAGGGTGTGATGGAGGTGGTGCAGGCTGAGCTGAACCAGGTCAGGTTGCCCCAGGCAGCCCAACTCTAGGCTGCATTCCAGGCAGCTTCCCCCCCAGGCCAGGATGGCCCAAAGGACAGACTAGTTCTAGAGTCAAGTTAACCAAACTTAAACTTTAATTGTCTAGAAAAAAAATCAAACCAGTCACAGCCCAGAGTGCTGTCATGATGATGAATACACCTGTGCCTGTGGACACGCTGTGGAGTAGGATTAACACAAAGCACCCATCTCAGCAGAGGGCAGAAACAATGAGTGGAGAGAAGGGGCCTCAGAGAAAAGCCTAGGCAAACACAGGTTTGAGCATAGGTGTGTTTTTATTCCCTTACTATGTTTCCCAATTTATCCACCAAATGGTGACTCCTAGACCTAGTTTACCTGAAAAGCCCTTGGAATCTCTTGGGAGGAAATGTGTAGATGGTGCATAAGGTTTTGTGCATGCTGACTGGGTAAGCTAGCTGCTCTACTGCCAAGCCATGCTCAGTTTCTCACCTGGTGGGGCTATTTCAAGACAGGGGCTTTACAGTAGAACCATGACCAAGCCTCTGTAGTAATTTAGGTGGTGCTCTACTGTTGAGTTTTCAGCCATTTCAACACAGCCCCCAAGGCTGACTCCCTGCATTAGCATAAGGTGGCCCCAGAGGCAGCTAAAACTAAGACTTGGCAGGAACTCTATCATAGTACCCCATGAGGTCTTTTGTGGACAGGAGACTTTCAATAGACCTAGAAGGCTAGAGTGGGATGAAGAATGTGGAAGAGCAATGGGAAAGACAGACTTCAGGCTCCTTAATGTATATATAGCCCAGGCAGGCAGCTACACCATCCATGGGGGGGGGGGGAGAAGCAGTGACCATCAGCTGCAGGCCGGGAATCTCTGTTTCTGAGAGAAACAGGATGACCTGGAGCTACAGGGCCACCAGAAAGGTCTCTATTTGTCCTTCGTGAGGCTCCAAGAGCACAGGATGTCTGAGTTAGATCCCACTCCAGGTTCAAAGGCTGCCTCTCCCTCCAGATATGGCTCCAAATGTTGTGCATGCTAGAGAGAAGTCATGGTTGCTTGTGGCAGTGGACCACAGCAGCACAGCCAAGACAAGCGCCTCACTTGAGGAACTCTGAACAGTCTGCAGAACTAGGATGGGGATTGCAGGGAGACCTGTTCCAAGCCAGAGACAGTGACTTGTGTCACCAGAACCTGAGGAGTAAAAGGAAACAGGGAGAGCAGCATGAGACCTGTATGTAGGCCTGGTGACTAAATGCAGGCTGTGGGACCAAAACTGTTGCTCGTCTTCTGCATTTTTAAAAACAAGGAGGGGATAGCTGTGTCTACTGGAACTCCTTGGGAGAACATGTCCAGATAGTTAAGAGGCAATCAATAGGGACTGAGGAAATGGCTCAGTGGCTAAGAATCTTTTCTGATACAAGAGGACCTAAATTCAAACCCCTAATGCCTACATAAGAGCTAGGCATGGCCATGAATGTTTGTAACCCCATCACCGGCAAGCAGAGATAGGTGAATTTCAGGTGCTCAGTAACTAGTCATGTGACAGAATCTATAAGCTTCAAGTTAAGTGATATACCCTGTCTCAAACGATAATGGGGAAAGCAATAAAAGAACATCTCTTGATGTTCTTCCTCTGTATATGTGCTCATGAGTACATTAACTCAAACACACACTTGCCTCACATGAATCAGTGAGGCTGGGGAGTTGTTTCAGTGAGTAAAGCACAAGCACAAGTGTAAAGACTTGAGTTTGAATCTCCAGGTTCATGTAAGGCTGGACACAAGTATAATTAGCTGTAAAGCTGTAGTCCTAGTGTTCACCAGATGGGAGTGGAGATGGGAGACTCCCCAATAGCCCACAAGCCAGCCAGCCTTGGATGGTGCAAATAAGAGACTGCCTCAAAATAGGTGGATGCCAACACCTGAGGTAGTCCTCTGACCTACCAACACACCACACCGCACTGCACCACCACTGCTCCTTTCCAGCCACCTGTTGCTCATCCTCTACTTCAAGGATGCCCATTCTTGGATACAAGTTCAGATTGTTTTTCCTGGCTATACTCCTTGCCCTCAGCCTAAGAGCCCTCTTGCCTGCACCCATGATTTTGTCTACCACTTTAAAGCCATATTATTTATATTTTGGCAAGATACATCAAAGCTGTTTTCTTCCAGTCATATTGGCTGTTGCTTCAACTAATTATGTTCCACAAGATGAGGTTCATTTTTGTTGTATGCATGTACATGGCAATGCAGAATGGTTTGGATTCTAGAAACCTGACCACCAGCACAGACTGGATAAAACTAAGGGATGCTGCCCAAATACCCCTAGTAGGTTAACAAAAATGAATGCTCTTGTTATGGAGGTAAAGACAGATGCAGGGAGGCTGGCATTGTGTCATATTCCTTTAATCCCAGCAGACGCAGGCAGATCTGAGTTCAAGGCCAGCCTGGTGTACAGAGGGAGTTCCAGGACAGCCAGGGCTGTTACACAGAAAAACACTGTTTTAGAAGGAAAAAAATAAAATAAAATAAGAAGGATGGGGGCTCTAAGGAGATGGCTCTGTGAGTAAAGCATTTGTCACAGAGGAACTAAAAGGATCTCAAACCCCCAAATAAATGCTGAATAGGCACAAGAGCCCATTTGTAATCCCAGTTCTGGGAGGTGGAAATGGGATCCCTCATGTGAGCTGGCTAGCTTGACTAGAGAAACCAATGAACTCTGATACAATGAAGAGATCAGCCTCAGTAACTAAAGTGACGAGAAGACACCCAGAGTCAACCTCTGGATCCCACACACGTGTACTCACATGCATACACATATCACACACATACAACAAGTCAGAAATGCCGCTCAGTTAGTAGAGTGCTTTCCTACGCATGTGGGTTCTTTCTCCGACACCCAAAGAACTGTCATGGTAGCTCATGCCTGCCATTCCAGTACTCAGGAGGCAGTGGCAAATCAAGGTCGTCTTGAGCTACAGTTAGTTCAAGGACAACCTAAACTGCAAGAGACCCTACCTCAAAAGTAAAATGCCAGTGTATGTCCCACACCTTTAATCCCAGCACTGGGGAGGCAGAGGCAGGTGAATCTCTTAAGTTTAAGAAGAGTCAAAACCAAAAATTCTCTTGGTTTCTAAACTCAAGGCAGTGTTAAGTGAACAAGCCTGGAAGGATGCTGAGAGACTCACCTTGCCATTTCCAGGATCCTAATTGGATCCTGAAGCTATCCAAGTGGTTCTTAAAAAGTTGACAAAGCAGATCCTATAGCAAACAGCACAGCTGGCTGCTATAGACAAATATCCCTTTGAGCTACATGGTGGGCTCATTATGACCATTATTCACTTACTGAACTAGCCAGAGTCTCAAAGCCATTCACTTAGTCAAGGTCTGCCACTCAGGTCCTCAGCAGCTTCTGGCCCAAAGTGAGGACAGAGAGAGGGTTAATGTGCCAGCAGGACTACCCAGCTAGCCTGTGACAGGAACCTCAGCATGCTAGACAACCGAGGCAGAGCTGCCTGTTCCAGAAGGTCTTCCTGTCCTCGGGGCTCTATAGCTAGGGTAGCCTTTCCTCTTAGCCCTTTAGCTGACATCCTCCTCGGATGCCTCTTGGGCTGTCAGGGACAGGGCAGGATGGGTTGTTTGTGCACATTCTTTGCCTCCAAAGACAGGCGTCTACTAGACAGGGGCTGCATGAGACTTTACAGGACTGTGAGTCTGGATACAATGTCCACCCTGGCCAAGCCACCTTCAGCCAGCTGGCCCTCCCCACCAACAAGATGCTGAGATTCAAGGAGTCTAGGCCCAGTACCTTCACCCTGCGAGAAGTCAAAGGTGCAGTGATCTAAACCGTTCCCTACCCCATTTCTTCATGCAAGTTGCTGCCCTTGGCCAGGCCCAACCTAGAACCTCACTCCCAATGCAGGTCTCTGGAGCCACTTGGGCCACACTCTACCCTCATACCTGACTCTTGTCAACTTGCCCTTTAAGGAAGATGTGCAAATGCCACTTTGCAGCAAAGAAAACTGGCACAGTCAAAATAATAGTGACTATATAGTGACCAGGAAAGACCTGACAGTGAGCCCTGAGTTTCACTGTCCCATAGGCTAACACCAGGCAACCATAAAGCTTCTCTAGCAGAGGCCCAGTGACCAGCCTCCTGAGAGATCTCTGAGTGAACAAGCAAGGTTGAATTTGCTTGCTTATTGTGGTGCTGGGAACAGGAACCTCCAGCATGCCAGAAAGGCACACTACCACTCAGCTACAGCTCCAGGCTGGACAAGCAAGGTTAACTGATTTACTGATTTAGTAAATTTGGGACCTCAGATACTCTTCAAATCTCCAAACTGTCCAGAGCAGTGATTTTCTGCTAATGGAAAGCAGGTAGTACGAACAACAGTTCACTTAGGCACATGTCCCCTTTGGGACAATGAATGAAATATGGACTACACCCATATGGCTGTACCTCTACAGCCACCATCATCACTCTGCTCTAGAACCCCCTCCTGTTCACTGAGACTCTGTAGTAGCCTCTGGGGCTGATGGCCTCTTTTGCCTTTCAAAAGTTCTCCCTTTCCTCTCGAATGAACCCTAACTCAAGCCTAGTCAGCCCTTATTCATGAAGTCTTCTCAAAGCATGCTGGAGGGTCTGCCCAGGAGCTCACAGAACAGCAAGGCCAGCAGCTACAAGGATGTGGATGTGATACAGCTTGACTCTCGAGCCAAATTCTTAAATGCACTCCTGTCTCCACAACAGCCCTAAGAGGCACAGCTGTCATCCCATCTCTACACTGTGAGAAGGCAAGTGAAGCTCACAGAATGGTCTGAGGTTGCAGCCACTGACTTTTGACCTTATATCTCAGCAAACTGGGCTCAATCTTAGAGCCCATGGGCTTGCAGTGCAGCTTACTGTATAACACTTGCCTACACCTCTGTGTACAGGTCTTGAGCACCATCAGTGAAATAAATACAAACAAAATCTTGAGAAGCTCTTCGAAGGCCAGGTTCAGAGTCCAGGGCTGACCTGCTGTTCCTGAAGTTCCTCCCAACCTTAACTCTCCACCCAGCACAGCTGGGCATGCCCTTCCACTCATCCCATTTCCTAAAATTCTTGTTTCCTAAGCTCTCCAGCAAACCCCAGTTGTAAAGTGGATGCCTTGGACAAGAACCATAGCTGCCACAGAGGAGCTCCTGAGCCATCCCCATTTGCTAAATCAAGCTGATTCCTGGTGGAGTCATATCCTGGTGAAAACACTCTGCCTGTTCCCTCCAGTCTGGGCACCCATGCGGAAGCCCAAGGCTCAGTGCTTGCCATTCACAATCTTAGCAGGATCTGACACCTTAAGTGAATCTGAGGCACAGGATACAGGTGACATATATTATCCCCCAGCTGTCTCCATGAAATAACTCAAGTGCATCTATTGGAAAAATGTGTGACTGAGTTGGATACATAGAGATTATAAACAGACCCACATGGCAGGCAGCTCATGGAAAATTGTGCAAACATACAAGTCAGGTCACAGCATACAGTCCAATGACAAGAAAAATCAAATTATACTGTCTACTTTAACATGTCCAAAAAAAAAAAAAAATCACAGCTGGTTCTCAACCTGGGGGCTGTGACCATTTGGAGGTCACATATTGGATATTTACATTATGATTCATAACAAGTAAAATTTACAACTATGAAGTAGCAACAAAATAATTTTATGGTTGGAGTCACAAGACTCCACAACATGAAGAACTTATTAAAGGCTCTCAACATTAGGAAGGGGGAGATCCACTGCCTGAGGGACTCTGGGTATGGGCATAGCCCAAAGAGGGATGGAAGGGCTGGAGGGCAGTAACGTGGGGGCTCAAACTCACCTGCCTAAAGGGAGGAACATTAACCACACATAAGAAAGGACGGACTCCTGAGTTCAAACAGCTGCTCTATGAGAAGTACCAAATCAGAGCAACTTGGTGAGGAGTGTGGGGATTGAAGAGAAAGAAGGCCTCAAGTAACCTCAGTGGACTAAAGACCTGTAGGCTAGGGCTGACATCCAAGGCAGCTTGCAGCAAATGTGCTCTTTTTTTCCTTTTTAAGACTTTTTTTTAAATTTATTATGTATTCAGTGTTCTGAATGCATGTATGCTTACATGCCCGAAGAGGGCACCAAATCTCATTATACATGGTTGTAAGCTGCCATGTGGTTGCTGGGAGTTGAAGTCAGAACCTCTGGAAGAACTCAGTGCTCCTAACCTCTGAGCCATCTCTCCAATCTCTTCAACAAGTGCTCTTAACAGATAAGCCAACTCTCTAGATCTTGCAAAACATTTTGGAAAAAGAAAAGGTGGCTAGAGAGATGGCTCAGTGTCTAAAGTACTTACCATGCAAACATGAGGGCCTGAGTTTGATCCCCAGAACCAAAGTAAAAACCAAGTTGGCTATGATGGTGGGTTCCAGTAATCCCAACGCTGGGGATCCCAGACAGGAGTATTCCTGGGCTGGCAAAGCCAACCTACTTGACAAGTTCCAGGCAATGGGAAATGTTGTTTCAAAGATCTACAAGGTAGAACTGTGCCTTAGTTGACAAAGTGTTTGCCATGTAAGCCTAAGGCCCTAAATTTAGTCCCTAGAAGTCAGGTAAAGTGCTTGTTGATCTGCTGTGATGGCCTCAGAACTCAGTGTGGTGGTTCATATAAGCCCCAGGCCAGTGAGAAACCTTGTCTTTAAAAGGCAGCTAGCACCTGAGGTTCTCCTACACATATACACAAAGAATGGCATACAAGGTTTATTGGCCTTACAGGTACACATTGTTATGTACTTGCACACATCCTGCATGCCCTCAGACACACACACACAGGGTGGGGGGAGGAAGGGGGAAGCATGGCAGGTGTAGTATGTGGTAGTGCACACCTGTAACTCCAACTATTAAGGAGACAGAGGCAGACTGTCTCGGGTTCAAAACTAACTTGGACTACATAGTAAAGAGGGCTGAAATGTAGCTCGGTGGTAGAACATTAGCATAGTGTGCAGATGGGCCCCATCCCCAGTACCACAGGTCCTTTTTCCTGTGGATAAAGGAAAAAGAAAATTGGAGTCTGCCTGGGGGAAGTGTTTTTAGTAAAACACTCCTCCAGTGGTGGTCTAAGGTCCAGCCTTTTGTTGCTTCTTCCCTAACACTCTGTGTGGAATTCTTTTGTTCTTGGAACACAAGTTCTTAGCTTAAAGAACAACTTTGGCAAATTGTTTTCTCCTTTCATTTTTAAATGGGTTCCAGGTTGTCAGGCTTGCATGGTGACCTTACCTGCTGAACCATCTTGACAGCCCTAAGGGACTTCTTTCTCACAATCCCTCATCAACCCTTGACCAACCTCCACACTTACAAGAGCATGGAAAAAAAAAAAATGAGAGACACCTTGTTTAAGTGGCTGCTGCTTTGCATCTGACACACACTAACTACACTGTCTCCACCTTTATTTTTTTAAAAAAAAAAATTTATTTGCCTGGAACTGGAACTACAGACAGTTGTGACCTGCCATGTGGGTGCTGGGAATCGAACTCAGGTCCTCTGGAAGAACAGTCAGTGCTCCCAACTGATGAGCCATCTCTCCAGCCCCTCCACCTTTCATCTGTTGATCTGCAACAGCACAGTAAGACCAGTGTTGGGCAGCTCTGAACTGCAGACAGAGCACAGGACATCTCAGCAGATCAACTATTTGACCACCAGCAAAACAGGACCACAATTCCCAACTTCACAGGACTTTTTTTTTAAAAAAAAAAACTTTTTTATGTGTGTGTGTGTGTGCCCAAAAGTCAGAAGGGGATGCTGGCTCCTATGGTGAGACTGGAACTGGAATTACAAATGGTTATGAGTCACTATGTAGATGCTGGGAATCAAACCTGGATCCTCTGGAAGAGCAACAAGTGATCTTAGCCACTGAGCCATTTCTCCAGAACCATCACCACCCCCACCAAAATATTTTATGGCAGTTTCTCACTGTACTCCAGGCTAGTCTACAACTTTGTATGCCAAAATGGCTTCCAATTTCAGGCAATCTTCCTGTCTCAGCACTAGGATTATAGAGGTGAGCTATCACACACAGTCTCACCAGGTTTTATAAAGACCAGTAATGACACACACGAAGGTCATTATCTATAGGCCAAATGGCTCATGCCACCCAGAAACTGTAACCTTATTTTAAGGCCTGACCTAGGGAGACACTTCAAAATCTAAAAAGATTTCAAGGTTGTCCCAAGTCTGGCTGAGGCCATATTTCTCACTGATAATTCATTTCTTTTTTTCTTTTTTTGAAACAGGGTCTCAGGTAGCATAGGCTGGCCTCGAATTCAACATGTAACTAAGGCTGACTTCAAACTTGTGGTGCATTTATTGGGCTTTGCACACATGTGTTTATGTGGTTCTAGGAATGGGCTTTGTGCATGCTAGGCAAGCGCTCTACCTTGCTGCCTCATGTCTTCCTTTCTTCCCTCTAGCCCCCTCCCCTAACAGGGTTTCTCTGTGTAGCTCTGCCTGTCTTAGACCTTATTCTGTAGACCAGATTGACCTCAAACCTAGACATCTGCCTGCCACTGCCTCCTAGTTGCTTGGATTACAGGCATATGCCACCACTACCCAGTTTGCCTCATTCTTTCATCCCAGGTTTACAAGCTTTGGCTGTTAAGGGCCCACAAATAAATACTACAGGTTTTATAGGACAAGATGGTCCAGGCTGAGTATTCTTTGTGAACTGGTGAGTACTTTTTTCCAACTCCTACAAACTATAGCTATTTCTAGTTCTGACTGTATAAAAATAGGCCATAGGTTCCATTTTGCTGATAGGCACCAGTTTATGCTGTTCTTTCCCTGATCCCAAGGTCAAGCCCTTGAACCGAACAACAGAAGCTCATGCAAAGTCTGGTATAAAGTAAATACAAAATAAATGACAAGAGTCATAAGCAATATGCAGGTGACAAAAGATCATCTTTCTGGTATTAACTAACATTTCAACTTCATCCTGTCTTGACAATATGGCAGACTAATGCCTGGGTTCATAACAAATGCTCAGGAAATGGCAGAGGGTAGTCACAATGGCAGTCTAGCTGTACCACAAGTCTAACCTTGAACTCACTCGCTATGTAGTCTAGGCTGGCCTTGAACTCCAGATCCTCCTGCCTCAATTCCCAGAGATTACAGGTGTATAGATAGCAGCACGCCTGGTTTATATGGGGGTTATGCAAGTTAGGCAGACACTCTTATCAACTGAGTACAGCCCAATCCCAGTAAGGGTGTTTCCTCCAGCCTTTCCACACTGGATGCACCCTCACCAAAATGACATCAGCCCTTTTTTATAAGACAAGATCTGGAAAAGGCATCTCTTCCTAAGCGGTTGAGGAGCAGAAAGGACATCATCCAAACTTAGTCTTGCTAACCAAGACAGAAAAATGACCTGGGCATCTCTAGATGAGATGGTGCCAGATTGAGCAACTGCAAGTCAACTCAGCTCTCCTCCTAGCCATCACAGGCTGGGCTTTTCTGAGAAGCAGCCTCCTCCCAGGGGTGGCAGCCAGTATTCTTGTAGAGGCCATGCCAACCCTTCCTCAAGACGGGGGAAAGCCCATGCCAGGGAGAGTAGCCTGGTTACAGTAGCTGCCTGCCTAGTGGCCATTCCCCATGGATAACAGTCACAGTGACTTCAAATAACTAAGAGAGTTGGGAAGGGTAACCACTCTGTAGGGGGACCAGAATGGGGCCTTCTGGAGCTAGCTGCTACATTTTCCAATGAAGGACAGAACTGCTCAGAAATGGAAGCCCAAGAATCTCTCTCCCACCTGGGGTACAAAATGCAAAGGGGGCACCCTAGAAAACCAGTTCTTTCCTATGCTACTCTGATGGCTTGTGCTGAGACTCAGTGGTTAGAACATCTATATACTATATAGGAAGTCCTGGGTTCATGCTCAGCACAACATAAACCAGCATGGTGGTACATGTCTGTACTCCCAGCCCTGGAGGCAAGAGGATCAGGAACTGAAGGTCATCAGCTACATTGTATATTTGAAGCCAGCTTGAACAACATAAAACTTTGTCTCAAAATATTAGTAACAATAACAATATAAAATAAAAATAACATCTGTAAAAATGTTGATGGGTGTGGATATGATCTAAATACATTGTATTCATTTGTGAAATTACCAGATAACATATAACTTTAGAAATGCACTGTTGACAAACACTTGCTACAAATCCCCTACTCTAGAATCCCTTCTTCCCACCAGGAGGACACCAGGGTTAGGGTTACGGTTAGGGTCAGGGTTAGGGTTAGGGCTGCATGTATAATATGTCTATATTGAACATGTATAGGCTTTCTCTCTTTTGTTATTTTTTTTTAATATTTATTTTTATGTGAATTGGTGTTTTCCTGCATGTATAACTGTAAGGGTGTCAGAGCTTGGAATTACAGACAGTTGTGAGCTACCATGTGGATGCTGGGAATTGAACTCAGGTCCTCCGGAAGAACAGTCAGTGCTCTTAACCGTTGAGCCATCTCTTCAGCCCCTCGTTATCTTTTTTTTAAACCCAACCAAAAAACAAAAACATAGTAAAACAACAAATTAAAAGGCCAAATAGATTATCTAGAGATACCACACCACTTTGCAACAGGACCTAACATCTTCATTGTTAAGTAAACAGGCACAGACATGTCAAAAGGCAATATGACTGACCAGCACCTGCCAGACTCCTGAGTTTAGTTCAGGGCCCTTACAGGACCCACAGAGATCTCTACACTTTTGAAGCACGAGAAGATTCCTTTTGGCTGGCTAGTAATGACTCATGCCTTTAATTCCAGCACTTGGGAGGCAGAGGCAGGAAAATCTCTGAGAGTTTAAGGCCAGCATAATCTACAAAGCAGTTCCAGGACAGCCAGGGCTGTTACACAGAGAAACTCTGTCTCTAAAAACTTTTTAAATAAATAAATAAATAAAAAGTTTAAAAATCCTTGGGCTCAAGAGATGGCTCAGGTTAAAAGCAGTGGCTGCTCTTCCAAAGGTCCTGAGTTCAATTCTCAGCAACCACATAGTGGCTCACAACCATCTGTGATGAGATCTAGTACTCTTTTCTGGCCTACACACATACATGCAGGCAATACATAATTAATAAGTAAAATTTAAAAAAAAAATCTTTCGGGGCTGGAGAGATGGCTCAGCGGTTAAGAGCACCGTCTGCTCTTCCAGAGGACCAGGGTTCGATTCCCAGCACCCACATGGCAGTTAACAACTGTCTGTAGTTCCAGTTCCAGGCAAACATCAAGGCAAATAAATAAATAAATAAATAAATAAATAAATAAAGTTTTTTTTTTTTTTAAAAAAATCTTTCTGGTATTCTGACAAACCATCCTTACAACCTACAAACAAATTATGATCCTAGGGTCAGAAACACAGGTTGGCTGGAAGCATGCAGGCTCATAGTGAACAAAAGATAGACCAGTATCTGACTTCACCAAAGCACTGGCCCCAGAAGGATCTATATGAGACCATCTCAGAACAAAACTAACAGAAAATGAGCATTAGGAAGGTTGAGAACCACTAGCCTAGAGGGTAAAAATTCTTAGTGTTCCCAAGAATATATCTGGGACTGAGGATTTTGAGAAACAGGGACTTCTTCCTCAACATCATTTTACTTATACATATGCACACAAAGATGTGTGTATATTTAATTTTGTATAACTTTCAATATTGCCATGATTTGGGGGAGGGAGAAAATCAGAGTCTCCAGTAGTACAGACTTGAACTTCTGCCCCTCCTTCATCCACCTCAGGTGTGCTGGGGTCACAGGCGTGCATAATCACTCTCAAGACAAGACCTCACTTTGTAGCCAGGCTGCTCTTAAACAGAGCCCCTCCTACAGCCAGGCATGGGGGCTCACATCTTTAATCCCAGCACTTGGGAAACAGAGGAAGGAGGGAGGATCGCTATAAAGCCAGCCTGACCTATAGAACTAGCTACAAGACTGCCAGAACTACATAGAAGGATCCTGTCTCAAAAACAAACAAACAAATCAACAACAGACCCACTGAGTTTCTCCAGCTTCGGTATCCCAAAAACTGAGATACAGGCACACACTACCACACCTGGCACTTTAGGATTGTTTGGGGAGCTTTGGTAGTAGTAGAAATCTAACTTGAGGCCTCAAACTAATAGGCAAATGTTCTACCTGAGCTATACCCCAAGTCCATGATCATCTTTCTTATTTATTTTTATTTCATTGCTGGAAACAGAACCCATATCCTCACCCATGCTGAGCCCCCAGGCAACTTAGATAATTACAGCAAAACAAGAACACAAACTGTAAAGATTCTCCTGGAATAAGATGAGCTTCTAAGAATAGAAGAAACTGGGTATAAGGGATTATGTGGGAGCTAACAATAATGCAAATATAATAAATTCTATAAATAAAATGTTTTCGTCAAGTTCATAACTGAAGCCACTCAGAACTGTGTCAGTGACAGAGGCAGGATCTGTCCACATCACGGAAGCTATACTCAAAAGCTTTCAAGCTTACCTACCAAGTGTTGGGCCCACAGGCTGGCACCACCACATGCAGCTCCCCGGGGCACATTCCAGGGTGGGCACTGGTACCTCCAGCTTGCTTAGAGATCTGAGGTCCGGCAGAACTTCACTTCCTGACCAGTCCTAAACTCCTAATCTGTGCAATCCCTCCTTCCCTTGGGTGGTCAAGCAGACCCCAGCTCTGCCAAAACCTCCAAAGGTCTGGGCACCAGACACATTCCTTTCTCCTGTTCTCAAAGTCAAGGCAAGGAGGAGACGCCATCTGAACAGACTGTTACACACGTTTCTCAACACCATTACCAAGGAGGGAAAAAATTTCCCACAGGCCCAAACCAATCCGGTCTTCCTTGGTGGCCCCTTAAGAGCATCAGTGAACGAAATCCTGGGAGACAAAGACCATGAAACAGAATAGCAAAACGGCACTGAGGAATCCGCCAGAAGAAAGAGTAACGAGAGAAAGAATGAAAGGTGGAAGTACAGAGCTTGGGGGGAGGTGCCCTTCGAAAGCACACTGATTTTCCCCCTTCATTTCCCCCACTGAAAATGTCAGTTTTTGAAGCAGCTTCTGATAATGTCACCCGCTTCTCACGTCCTTAAAAAAGAAGATAGGAGGCGCGTGGCGAGGGAGGCGGCGTTACCTCTTGACTTCTAAAGCCGGCCATCAGCAAACCGGCCTTCCCTTCTTCCACGTTTCCATGGGGGATGGGGGGCTGCTCTTTATCTCTGTCCCCAATTCTAAAGTTTACCAGTTGGGGTGTGCCTGGGGAGGGGTCCTGAATCCCAAGTCCTCCCCCACAAGGGCCGCACCCAGTCTTCCCGGAGCTCCACACCGCAAGGCACTTTTCAAACGTCGGTGTGCGTGTGTAAGGATGTGCCCTGAGATGAGATCCACAAACCACACCCGCTCAATCGCTCCCTCTCCAGTCCCCTCCGCATCCCCAATCCCCCCTAATCCTCCGGGCCCCACTTCCTGCCACGAGACGCTCCCCGCAAATCTCGGGCCCCCGGCTGTTTCCCGCGCCCCTCCTGGGGCTCGGTCCCCGCGTGCATTGGCTCGGCCCGAGCCGTCCCCCCCCCTGCGCCGGCGCCGGCGCCCGCGCTGCCGGCCTCGTGCGCCGCCGTCCCCAGGGTGTCCCAGCACTCACGGCTGTACAGGGCGATGCCTGCCGCGTCTGGTCCAGCGCGCACCTCGAGGCGCAGCGCCTGCTGCTCCGCGTGCCGCTGGATCTCGCCGTTCGCGTCGCCGATAGTAAGGAGACGGGCGCCGGGGAACACCGACACTGTCGCGCAGGGCCCCGCGCCGCCCGGGCCCGCCACACCCGCGCTCCCCGCACCCGGCCCTACAGCCGTCGCTGCCGCCGCTGCCATCTTAGGTCCGGCTCCAGGCCCCGCCGCCACCACCACCGCCGCCGCCGCCGCCGCCGCCACCTCCGCACCCGGGCCCAGGCCGCCGCCGCCGCCGCCGCCGCCGCCGCCGCCGCCGCCGCGCAGGCCGAGGCCGAGGCCGAGCCTGGCAGTGCGCCGCCTGCCGGCCACGCACCGCCTCGCCGCCGCCGCGGGCCGGCTCGGTGGCGCAGCGCCCCCTGCTGGCGCCTGAGGGAGCCCGGCGAGAGCGAGCACGACGTGGGTGGGGCCGGCCCCACCCCGCGGGAACGGTCGCCGCTTTGTGAGGTGGCTCTGCTGCCCCGGCACGCCGGGTGAAGGACCCGACGTCGGGGGCGGTGCTTGGCTGTGGCACGCCCCCAGGCTGCTAAGCTCCGCCCTGAGGCCGCGATGAGTGAGAAGCTGCGCTTTGTGGCATAGCTCAGGAGGATGGGCGGGGCGTGCGTCAGGAGGCGGGGCTTGCCTCTCGGGCACGTCCCCGGAAGAACCTGACGGCCCGCCTCTCTAGGCGGGCTTTTCGTGAACCCCCACGGTACTCCGCTGCTCGGCCTTGCCCCGGGGCTGACACCCCGCCCACAGGCCGGCCGCACGCGAACAGCCACGCTCGGTAACACAGTGGAGTAGCTCAAGAAAGGTCCGAAGAGCTTGACGCCGGGACCTTTGCCCGACTAAGAAGAAACACCCCCTCGATGGCGGGGCTCCGCCTCTAGGCCAGCGTTCAGCGAACGACCACGCTTGAGGGTGAGTAAGCGCTTGCCGCTAGGACACGCCCCGTGGAGGATAGTTTCCAGACTAGGTGCTTGCCTACACCCCCAAGCCGAGTCTCCATCCTCCGTCCTCGCGAGGCGCTCTTGTCCTCACCTCACTGGTAAGAAAAGGACCTGTGATGAGACGGGCCAGGCTGCACTGCTTATAGAACCGGAACTCCAGACCTTGGCATTCCCATTGAGCTTTCGTTCTTTGGAGGAATTTTTGGAATCCAAGACCTCTCCTTCCAGTTAACTCTCAGGACCCGACTCCCATCTCCTGCAATGGCTAGCCACTGTGTTTAACAGTGTCATCTGTTGTTTACTTTTTGGTGGGCCCTTTGGGACCTCTAATTTACTCCTGGTCCTTAAGACCCTTTTGTTCCCGTGTTCCTGGACTCCACAATGCTCCATTCTCTTCCTGCACCTCCAAACAATTCTCATACACCACATTAGCTGAAGTTCAGTGGTGTGGTACTTCTTTCATGGCCAATTCATCTCCCTCCCTACCCCCCAAGCCATGCAATCCCAAATTTAAAGATTACCTGAGGCCTTAGGGTTACAGGAGCTATGGCAGCAGGGCTCAAAAAACACCCAGCTCCTTCTCAAGCAACACCCCTCTGTGGTACATGCCCATAATCTCAGGCAGAAATAGGATGATGTGATCCCAAGGCCAGCCTGAGCTACAAAGTGAAATTCTGTCCCTAAAAAAACATATACTGTTGAGCTGGGCTGGTGCAAGCCTTTAATTTTTAACACTTAGGCAGGGGCAGGCAGCCTGGTTTTCAGAGTGAGTTTTAGGATAGCCAGGGATACACAGAGAAGCCGTGTCGCAAAAAGACCCCAAAAGGTGGACATGGTGATATGTACCTTTAATCTCAGCACTCTAGAGACAGAGGCAGATGGATCTCTGTGAATTTGAAGCAATCCTGGTTACATAGTGAGTTAGTTCCAGGACAGACAAGGCTACACAGTGACAACAACAGACACCCCCCACATACAATAAACACCCAGTCAGAAAACCAAGTGCAGCTGCGGAGGCACAGGAAAGGGGGTACGGAATGTAACCTCTTACGTGCAGGTGGGTGTCCAGGTGCAATAGTGACATTTCTCTGGTGATGTGGCCAATACAGGGAATCTACAAAGGGCTGTGGCTTTCTATCCAGAGACTAGGCTGACTGTTCTTCTTGTCCTCTGTGGGGAGGTCACAGCACCAGGAGTCCTCTTCCTCTGACCAGTTCGTTCCCTTAGAAGGCCTTGGCCTGACCCATTCCTACTGCCGAGTCTCTGACGGATGTCCAGCTTTTGCAGCTATGGGCAGCGGGACTGGGAAAACTGGATAAAAGGGTCCTCGTTCTCCTGCCTCATTGGCAGGCCCGGAAAGTGCTGAACTCAGGGACCTCTGGAGAGGATGATGGAGAAGTGAGCCTCTTTTGAATCCCTGTGTTGGAAGACTGTGCATCCAGGGTTGCCCTCAAGTCTTCCTGAGTCGTTTTCTTTGTCCATGGAAGAAAAAGAACTGAGTGATTTGGGGTGTAGGAATCCAGGAGGTCCCCCTATTCCAAGTTCTCAGATACCCTCTCACCACGCCCCCCCTTCCCATATCCCAACCTTCGGTGGCTCTGCCCTGCTGTCTTCTGTGCTGAGCAGGAGGGCCGGAGGCCTGGGTTCCGTTCCCACTGCTAACACTACCTAGCAGCCTGACTTCACTTGAGTAATAACTCTCCTAGCCTTAGTTTCAGATGACAGTATCCATGTCCTCAGGGAACTGTAGGCCTAAAAGAGAGAGGTCCACGAAGGGCTGGCACCTGATAATCCAACTCACCTTTGACTCACCCTATCAGGGCTCCCCTAAAATCTTTCAAGGACTGAAACCAACTGATTGAGACAGGCTGAAGTTCCCTCAGGTCTTTGGTCCTCCCAAACCAGTGACCCCAGTAAGATCCCTTTCTAGCCACAGGGTCTTTATAAAGTCCTTTAATCTTAGCACTCAGGATACAGAGACAGGCAGGTCTCTGTGAACTGAAAGCCAGCCTAAGCTACATAATGAGTTCCAGGCTAGCCAGGGCTAAACAGTGAGACCCTTCCTTTCTTTCTTTTGCTTTTTGAGACAAGGTCCTTCTGTGTACCCTTGGCTACCTTGGAACACTCTCTGTCTTTCTTTCTTTCTCTCTCTCTCTCTCTCTCTCTCTGTAGATCAGGCTGCCCTCAGTCTCACACAGAGATCTCCCCCTGCCTCTGCGTCCCAAGTATGAGTCACCACTGCTCAGCTGGTAAAACTCTTGTCTTAAAAAAAGAAAGAGGGGGGGCTGGAGAGATGGCTCAGAGGTTAAGAGCACTGACTGTTCTTCCAGAGGACCTGAGTTCAATTCCCAGCAAAACCACATGGTGGCTCACAACCATCTATGATGAGGTCTGGTGCCCTCTTCTGCAAAACT